>CAJPDP010758673.1:0-10154 GCA_905336975.1 Bombina variegata variegata
CAGTTTAAAATGAAATGAGAACATGCAGTTTGAAAAAACGCCACAAGATAGCATATGGGTAGTACCGACTAGTATCGTTATCGGTGCAACCCTAATACGAATCAAGCGATAATAGAAGTAAATTTGGAAACTTTAAAAAAAAAAAAAAAGTGTACTGTCTGAATCATAAAAGAAAAAAATATTGGGTTTCACGTCCCTTTAACATGACTAGTTATGGTTGTTGCGGCATGTGGGCCTGACGTAGAATTGTATATGATTTGGTATACATGGCTTGCGGGCATAAGGAGCAGTGCCTTGTATGTGGTGAGACAGTTTTGAATGAGTCTATGGTACAAAGTAAGTTTAAAGAAACATCTCCGCACTAAACATTTATCACTTTCAGATTTTTCTTTGTCATCTTACTATAATATATATTGTAATACAATTTAAATCTAGTCAACGTTGTAAAATTCTATAAAGTTACAGTTAACAAGAGTTCAGCTGTTCTGTGACAGAAATTTCCTTGGCCAAATATGCAGCAGTCTAAAAAGCTTTGAAAACCACTGTCAGTAAGTCCTATTTGTGCTTCATAAGGAAAACATTTATATTTGACTTGATAAGGATAGATATGAGAAAAAAAAGTATGTGTATATATAATCTTTAAAAATCTGTGCATTTGACTGATGCTTTATTCTTTAAAAAAAAAAAAAAAAAAAAAGTTGCTGTAAATTGAAGGATCTAATTGTCAGTCCAGTCTGCGATTATTATACTTATTGTGTTTTTTTTTTTTTTTATTGTGCCTTGACTTGTCATCTACGTGTAATACTCTTCACTCTATGAACACAAGGGCCAGAAATAGCCAAGTTCTACTGATAACTGGGTCAACCCAGTGCTCTGTTAACATAGTGCAGGATATATGGAACACTGGGGCCAGGGTTGTGATGTGCTTTGGATTCTTCTGTCACTCGCTTAAGGACCCAAGTGCCCCCGACAGGCTGCTTCTGCTGCTGTGTATATGTTGGCAGGATACTGCATTTTGGAGCCAGTCCCAGCCAGATATTATTTTGTGAAGATTTTTTAACTCTGCTGGTACTAGCACCTCTTGCTGCTGCTTTTTGCAGTGATGCTAAGGCTTATTTTATTTATTTGGGGGAAAAAAACTTTCAAAAATTTTCTCATTAATTTTAAGTAACGCATAATAACAGAATTATTAGTTTGAGCTGTCAGAGTAGTGTCCACTTTACAGAAAATTCATTCAGATAGTTTTTTTTTTTTTTAAATAAGCAAACTTTTTTTAATGGGAAACAAATAGTGGCTGCCAATTAATTTTAATATCTTCTAAGACAGGGCTCAACAAACCTGGGAGCCACTGGCTCCTAGAATGTTACCCCTGACTCCTAATTTTTTGGGTTATTCTCCATATATCTATATACAAATCCAACTGTCTGGGCTCCTAATTTTTACCGATTTGTCAAGCACTGTTCTAAGACAATCCGTAGCGATTTCCACTGGTGGTTCCTTACCAACTTATCAGGAAACTGCACACAAATGGTTGAATCAACAGTAAAGTCACATTTTAAACTTTTCATCGTTTAGATAGACATTTTTAAACCTCTTTCCTTTGATTTGTTTACGTAAAGTGATGGTAAACTTTAGCTAATCAAATGCCATATATGAAATTTTTGCCATTAAAAAAGTATATGTACCTTTTTTTTTTATTAATCTATCTGTGAAAAGAGTCAACTATTTGCCCGTAGTTTTTATAGTAATGTATGTACAGTATATTCTAAAACACTTATGGTCCTCTATATTTCTTGAAAACTACTGTTACCTTTCTGATTGCATTACTGTACTATGTATACAAATGATATAAAACTATCTTTAGGTTGCGTGTACTGTATAGTGTGTTTTTTTTGGTCACATTCTACAGATGCAAATATTAAAAAATCCAAGCTATTCTGAAATCCAAACTTTTCTCGTCCTGAGCAGTTTAAATAAGTGATTTTGTACCTGTACTAGCTTAATTTAAATACAGTAATTAACCCCTTTTTGGCAGTAACGCACACCACCCCATTTTTATATTGTTGTGCTGCCGATTCACTAGAACGAAGGGGAGAAGTGCACTGGTTTTGTGTACCACCTATGCCAGCTGACAGTGGTGTGTTTAGCAAGTAATTACTGCTGAGCATACTGTGCAAGCAGAAAAACTTGTAAAAATGATATATCAGGGCACAAGATCTATAAGCTAGGCCACAGCTACTTTTTAATTTACACCACATGTGTAATAACATAAAACACTGTAGTAAAATACATTTGTTTGTTTTGCTTAAACACTTTTTTTTATTTTTTTTTAAAATGTTGCTTTTTCCTCACTTCCCTAGAATAGCACCTCTGTAATATGACACCTCCACAATTGTGACAAGAAAACATTGTTCCCATCCGGATTAAATCAATATATATTAAAAAAAACATTTTAGTCTCAAATTCTTACACATTGTGCTAAAAATGTGTAGCTGTTTTGCAAATTGGTGCTTAATTGTGAATTCTGAACTGATTTATTTATAAAATCAATGTAATGACTTTACTGTCCCTTTAAGTATAATGGTACTCTCAATTCAGAGGATCTGCTGTTGTCTATGTTCTCCTTGATGACCAAGGGATTAAGCTGAGGGTTTGGCAATGTACCTTAAAGACAGATTAATACCCATTTGTTAGCAGAGACTTTCCTTGAATTGTGCTGGTTGATATAGATACCTTTTGCCGCACATTAATTTATACACATTTATAAATATTTTGTGCATCGGTATTGATGAGATTGGGAATCGGCCTCACCCAGCTTTTCCGGAGTCCAGGTTTATAAGCAAAGTGCAAACTTTGTAATAATGAAGCGATTTCCGGCTTTTCAGTTGTAACTTCTGTTTAGAAGAACAATGCATTTTCTAGCGATTAACCCTTTTGGCAACTAGTGTATCCTGATGTGCCGAAATCCCTTTATAGGCAACAATGTGCTGAGTGAAAGGAGTAAGGGAAGGATGTTTGTCTTGATGGTGGAATGTTGCTGTATTGATGCAAACTGCTTAAAAATGCCACCCTGGCTCCAGAACTAGGAAGTTTCCTATGTCATGGTTTCCCGTAGGGAGGGGACCGTCTAGGCTGAGGCTCTCACTCAGTAGGTGCCTGATTAAAGCATTTTAGCAGCTTTCTTTAATCACTGCACTTTGTGTTTCTCTTTAAAGGGACAGTCTACTTGACAATTGCTATTGTTTAAAAATATAGATAATCCCTTTATTACCCATTCCCCAGTTTTCCATAACCAACACTGTTATATTAATACACTTTCTACCTCTGGTTACCTGTATCAAAGCCTCTGCAGACTGCCCCCTTACCTCAGTGCTTTTTACAATCTTTCATTTTAGCCAATCAGTTGGTTTTTGTATAACCATTATCATTCTTCACAGGAGTGAGCACAATCTATATGGCACAGATGAACTAGCACCGCCTAGCTATTGTGCAAGATTTAAAAAGCACTGGGATAATGGTGGCCTGCTAAGGCTTAAAACGGGAAAACATAGAGATTACAAAGTATATTAATATAACAATTTTGGTTATGCAAAGGCGGGAAATGGGTATTAAAGGAGTTATCTATCTTTTTAAACAATAAATATAATTAAGTAAACTGTCCCTTTAACGTTCTTCCTGTCGTACATATGATTTTTGATCTATAATCAAAATAGCAGCTTTGTGTGTTTTTTTATATTTGAGCACTCATTTGGTATCTTATTTGACTAGGAGCTAATGAGTATGTACATGAGGCTGGCCCATAAGTGTAAAGTGAATAATCCCTTCGGTAGACCACTACAGCAAACAGTAAGCTATCCACGAATCTGTGCGTGTCTGCTTTACATTAATATCTCTCCTGTTATCTCTTCTCCTTTCCTTGTCTACACCCAGTAAAGAAACCAACCTGCCCATTATCAGTTGATCTTAAGTGTGAAGATCAATCATCTTTACACTTACTCTACATAAGCTCCCAGTCTCTATTACACAGTATAGTCTTGAGAAAGGCCTAATCTAGGCCGAAACGCGTTGGCATACTGGTGAGCTTGTTTTTAATTATCAATATTGTCTATTGTATACAGTGTTGCACTATTTTTTTTTTCTATTTTTTTTTCCCTTTCAGGTTTTTTACGTTGTTTAACGTTTTACTATGAGTATATGACTTCAGACATCCAGCCTTTACTCATGCATATGTGATTTTGCCATTTATTTTTTATATATATTTTTCACATTTTTTCTCACATTTTTGTTGTTCCTCCATTTTTGGATTTGACTATTTGACCAAGTTTACTCACATTTTCCAGCCGTTCCACACCCCCCTTGTTTTACACTGTTTTTGGATTTGGAGTTTGTACACTGTTTTTGGATTTGAAGTGTGGAGTTTGTATTTTTAAACACTTCTAATCCTCATCAGCACATCTTGACGACACCTGGAGGACACTTCGACAGGCTTACATGGAACTATTATTGTGACTGTACTGATATTTCAGCGGTATTTGGACACCTTACACTCCCCAGTGGAGTAGTTTCCAATTTACCTCACTAAGTTTTCTCTGGTTCTTGTTTTATACCTTGCAAAGTATTTGCATTTATTTATAATTTGGACTTTAGAATTGCTATTTGTTTCACACTATTTTAATCACTTATCGGTTTAGTATTGTTGGTTTCATACTCCACTCTTATATACACATTTTTTACACGGCAGAGCCTTCAAACCTATCACTAAGTCCACTTATCGTGTGCTCTATCATAGAGGGATTTTACATCATTATAAGGAGTTATCTCTCATTTTTTAACTCGTTGGTATGTTTTAACCTGTGCAAGTTTGTATTTTTGTATTTTTATATTTCTGTCAGACATGGATCCATGCATTTTGTTTTCATTTTGTATGTGTGATGCTAGTATTTATATTGTATTAAATTGTACCCACATATTTGAGCCTTTTAAGCTTTTTTAGCGCTTACTATCACCCATCTCTCATTATCAGTTGACATCTGGTATTAAATCTCCCCTTGCTGTCACATAATATAAAAGCAAATGGCACTTATCTTTATCCCCACAATTTGCTGGAGTCTATCCTGCAGTTATGCTATTTTGTTTTGCAGGATGTGTATCCTATTTTTTTTTTTTAAACAAACATTTGTTCCATGCATTAAAGGGACATAAAACCCACAATTCTTTCAAGATTCATATAGAGCACTGTTTCTCAACTGTACCCCGAACAGGCCAGGTTTTTATTATGGCTGAACCAGTGCACATGTGAAATGATCAGCTGATGGGTGAGAGCAGGTTAGTAACCATGGTGTTACTGATCAGTTTATTACCTGTGCACTGGTTCAGCTTTAATGAAAACCTGGCCTGTTAGGGGTATTTGAGAACCCGAGGTTGAGAAACACTGATATAGAGCATACATTTTTAAACAAGTTTCTAATTTTTCTTCTATCAAATTTGGTTTGTTCTCTGGGTATCCTTTGCTAAAAGCATACCTAGGTAGACTCAGAAGCTGGGAGCTAGCTGCTGATTGGTGGCTGCACATATTTACCTTTATATCATTGGCTTACCAATGTGTTCAGCTAGTTACCAGTAGTGCATTGCTGCTTCTTAAATAAAGGATACAAAGAGAATGAATCAAAACTGATAATAGAATCAAATTTGGAAAGTTGTTTAACATTGTAGGCTCTATCTGAACTGGGAAAGAAAAATGTTGGGTTTCATGTAGATATGCCATACATAAACAAATTGTTATGCTAGCATTGTGTATCACTTATGTGTAGAAGCATTCCTTTTAAAGGGATACTAAACCCACCTTTTTTTTCTTTAATGATTCATAGCATTTTAAGCAACTTTCTAATTTACTCCTATTATGTTTCTTCGTTCTCTTGCTATCTTTATTTAAAAAAGCAGGAATTTAAATCTTAGTTGCCGGGCCATTTTTGGTTCAGAACTTGGGTTATGCTTGCTTTATTAGTTTGCTAAATGTAGCTACCAATAAGCAAGCGCTATCAAGGGTGCTGAACCTAAAATGGGTTGGCTCCGAAGCTTTAAATTCCTGCTTTTTAAATAAAGATAGCAGTAGAATGAAGAAAAATTGATAATAGGAGTAAATTAGAAAGTTGCTTAAATTTGCATGCTTTATTGGAATCATTTGAAGATAAAATGTGGGTTTAGTATCGTTTTTAAGGCGCTATATATAAAATTTTAAGAACAATGTTGCCCAGAATTTGTCAAGTTTAGTATTTTAGATTTTGAAATGTGATGTGTGTTGTAAGTAGATTGCTGCAAAGTAGAAGACCTTAAAGGGGTAGTAAAGTCAAAATGTAGTTTTTCATGATTCAGATAGAGCATACAATATTAAACAAATTGTTTTCTTGGTACCCTTTAACAAAACATGCTAAGGTAGGCTCAGTAGCAGTATTGTGCTACTGCTGCAGATTGTTGCTCACCCAATGTGTTCAGCTAGCTCCCAGTAGTGCATTTCTGCTCTTTAAACAAAGGATACCAAGATAATAAAAGAAATCTGATCATTTAATATTGTATGCTCTATCTGAATCATGAAAGAATCTGGGTATTGTCTCGTTTAAATCAGTGCTTGAGTGCTTGTTTAAAAATTAGGAGCCAGTAAGAATATTTAGGAGACAGGCATATTTTTAGGAGCCAGACAGTTGGATTTGTATATAGATATATGGAGAATAACCCAAAAAGATAGGAGCCAGTGGCTCCCAGGCTCCTGGGTTTGTCGAGCCCTGTTTTAAATGAACTGTGTATTGTAAAATTGTTTCCCCTTTAATGGCCCCCCTTTGAATGTGTACCAAATGATCTATTCTACCTGCTGGGATGTTTTTAAATTATTTACAAATAGCACCTTTTTGTGTTTTTTGTTTTTTGAAGTAGCTGATTTTGTTCAGAACTTAAAGGGACATTGTACACTAGATTTTTCTTTGCATAAATGTTTTGTAGATGATCCATTTATATAGCCCATCTGGGCTCCTGTTTATGTAATCTGTCTTTTCATATGCAGGTGGGGGGGTCTGCTTTTCTTGCTTCCCCAGCCCCTTTCACTGGGTGTCCTAGCCTAACCTCACCAACAGTGCTAAACTGGGAGCTTCTAAGTATGTTTGTTTGTTTTTAAAAGGTTTTATACTGGATTTTTATATCGGTATCTGTGCATATTATTCTTTATAGTAGTGTCTACTACATGCCGTTATAGTAAAATTGGTGTACACTGTCCCTTTAAGTACTAGTTACAGAAAAACTAAGTAAACAAGGTTTAGATTAAATCAAACTTCCAGCAGGGGTGTGCCAGAGAGGTACTAAAATGTTCATTTTCTATTGTTCTCTCTAAGTAATGGTCTTTGAGTACAATTTCATCCCATTTTATTGGGTTGTGGTTTCAATTATCAGAAATAGCTATTTTTTATACAAAAATAAACCTAAATGAACAATTTCCCATAAATTTTAAACTCTGCAGGTAATATAACAAGTCATTGGATGAAGGGTTTGGCGAATGTGCTGAAAGTGTAATTCGTTTGGTAGAACAAATAGTCCTATGGACATTCATTTTGGACAATCGAATATTAATGAAAATCCATTAAAATTCAGTAATCGAATGTTATTTCCAGTTTTCGAATGTTCATAATTAAATTAAATAGCCACATTTAAATGTAACAGTTGACTTAACAAATACTATTCAGAAGTTCAATAGTTTGTGGTTGGGAATGTTGATAGTCTTAAAATGATGTGCTATTCTGGTCCTTTAAAGGTAGATGGAACTTCATTTGGTTTCACAATTCAGCAAGAGCATACAATTTTTAAACTACTTTCTAATTTCAAAATTCATTCTCTTGGTATTCTTTGTTGATGAGCAGCAAAGGCACTACTGCTAGCTAGCTCAAGACATCTGGTTAGCCACTGACGAAGCATAAATGTGCAGCCTCCAGTCAGCAGCTAATTCCTAGTAGTACATTGCTGCTCCTGAGTCTGTGTGCTTTTCAACAAATGATATTGAGAACATTTCAAAACAGATAGTAGAAGTAAATTGAAATGTTGTTTAAAATTGAATGGTCAATCTGAATCATTCATTTTTCTGTGTGCTAACAGTTTGAATTGTTGTCCAATCGGCGCTCTAGCTACAATAATAGTGCCATATGGGGAGACCGCTGATTCAAAACTGTTAGGTCTCAGAAAAATTGAGTGCGTGGTATTTGCGTTTCATAACTATATTAAAAAGTAACTTTATAACGCATCTTCAGTACAACTGATTAATTAAACTCCATCTAAAAAAAATTACTAACATTCCGGATTGGATTTTAATTTAATAAAGGGAGAGTTTATAACAAAGGATACAAAGAGAATGGGTTAAACTTGATACGAGGTGAACTGGAATATATTTCAAGTTTTTATGCTTTATATGAATCATGAAAAGTGTGTTGGAGAGTTTTTGTTTTTTTTTTGCTATCAAAAACCTAATTGGAGCTTCCTGGATTCTGCAGCAGTGTTATGAGGGGGCTTAAACACCTGTGTACTCATCAAAGCGGCACTGTTTAGTAGTACGTTCTGCATGACAAAGAAGTAATCGGCCAAGGATAAGAGCATTTTATGTCCCATAAGCTCTCTAGTTTTTACTCACCTGCTATACTTATACGTAACTTTTGTGCCATTTGTACGTCTGCCCTTAGAGTGAACTGTGACGACTATCTGCATAATTTGTCTGTTTTTAGTGCACTCCACTCACCACGCTACTTACAGGAGCATAACACTTTATGAATGTTAGATATCAAGCAAAGATTAGCCTGAGAATATTCATATGTATTTTTACAATTAAGTTGCTGAAAGGGATAAAAATGTAAATATGCATTTCAGTTTGAAATAGAAGCATTTTTGCAATAAACTTCCATTAGTAAAAATGCTTCTAGTAAGTAACTGTTTTTCTGCATCATACGCACATATCCTGTGAGTGCCTGTGCGCCATTATTCTAACACACCGCCTTCTCAGAGAGCTGGCGGTGGTGTGTATTTTTGCTAATGGAAGTATATTGCAAAAATGCTTATATTTCAAATTGAAGTGTGCCCTTGCAAATTTCGATTTATCCCTTTTTTAAATATTGAAGAAATAACGGTATATCTTTAGACTGAAGCCAATCGGGTACGGTATGATTTCAAGAGTTGACAGACAAAGTTTTGTTGAATATAGCAGGGTTAGGCTTGTGAAGTCTGTGCAGCAAGAACTGGATTTGCAGGCTTCAATCTTCAGAGCTAAATTACAGGAAAAGGTGACGACCTAATGGACACTTTTTTTTTTTTTTTTTTTTTTTAAACTTTGAAATAGTAATATAAAATATTGAATTATGTTAAAGTATTCCCTCTTTAAATATTAGTGAAATTTGATATAATTGGCTTGGTAACTTATAGAAACTTTTTAAAATGTTAACACAGTGACACCTGTCCTTGAAGCTCACAAAGCCCATGTCTGTCTTGCACATAGGTGGGAAAATTAGATTGTTGTGTTCATTATCTCACTTGTCCTCGGTATGACCTGTAGATTTCTAAATGAGTCCTCTACGTCACAGAATGTTTTTCATGGCCTAAATCAGGTCCCTAAATCTAATAGGATTTTGTATGGCCCTGGTTTTCAGAATAATATTGTTAGGCTATACTAATTTTTATAGATATTTAAAGGGGCATGAAACCCACATTTTTTCTTTCATGATTTTAGAAATTGCGTGCAATTTTTAAACAGCTTTCTAATTTACTTCTATGATCTATTTTGCTACATTCCCTTGGTTTCCTTTGCTGAAAAGCATATCTAAATATGCTTAGTAGTTGCTGATTGGTGACTGCACATAGATGCCTCATGTGATTGGCTCACACATGTGCATTGTTATTTCTTCAGCAATGGATAGCTAAAGAATGAAGCAAATTAGATAATAGAAGTAAATTGGAATGTTGTTAAAAATTGTATTTTCTACCTGAATCATGAGAGAAACATTTTGGGTTTAGTGTCCCTTTAAAGGGACATGAAACACAAAGTTTTTCTTTTAAGATTCAGCTAGTACATACAATATTAAACAGCTCTCCAATGTACTTTTATTATCAAATTTGCTTCATTCTCGAAGAGACAG
>CAJPDP010758900.1:0-10094 GCA_905336975.1 Bombina variegata variegata
CGGGAGGGCATCGGTTTAGGGGTTAATAGGTAGTTTATGGGTGTTAGTGTACTTTTTAGCACTTTAGTTAAGAGTTTTATGCTACGGCGTTGTAGTGTAAAACTCTTAACTACTGACTTTAAAATGCGGTACCAGTCTTGATAGGAGAGGGTCTACCGCTCACTTTTTGGCAGACTCGTAATACTGGCGCTCTGCAAGTGCCATTGAAAAAAGAGGATACGCAATTTACGTAAGTGGATTTGCGGTATTGCCAAGTCTGGCCAAAAAAGTGAGCGGTACACCTGTACCTGAAAGACTCGTAATACCAGCAGGCGTTAAAAAGCAGCGTTAGAACCGGCTAATGCTGCTTTTCAAGCCTAACGCAAAACTCTTAATCTAGCCGTATGTGATTGGTTTCCTTGTCCAGGGGTACCTTTAAATGTGGAATATGTTTCATTTGTTTGTTAGCTTGATAAAAGGGCAGAAACCCCGAAAGGTTGCTCAATAAAGGTGCTGTTGCTCCACCTTGTATTGCGTTGTGCTTGTCTCAACTTCACATACATAAATGAGACAGAACGCTCAGTGCTTGAGAGTTCTGCACTTTTTCTTTTAAGTATTCAGTAAGTTCAGCCCCTGTGAAATCTGAACTACAATTTTTCTCCAAGCTGGAGAATCCTTTGAATATCAGGGCATATGAATGCTCACCAGTACTTCTATTTTCCTGGTGGAATTCTTTAAAGTCACTTTTAACCCTAAAACAGGGTGTCTTGCTAAGGGATGTACACTGCATTTTTGTTTGGGAAGAAGATGCATACATTACAAAAGTACACAATGAAAAAAGTATTTGTAAAAATGATACAAAATGAATAACTGAATTCACACAAAAAAACACAGGAAACAAATGTATTGTTAAAGTGCATCGAAAATCATAATTGTTCAGCAAAAATTGTATTTTATCAAAAATGTAAAATTTGTATGTAAATTACACAAGAATAAATAGTATTAAAGGGATACTAAACCCAATTTTTTTTCTTTCGTGATTCAGATAGAGCATGCAATTTTAAGCAACTTTCTAATTTACTCCTATTATCAATTTTTCTTAGATCTCTTGTTATCTTTATTTTAAAAAGCAGGAAACTAATCTTAGGAGCCAGACCATTTTTGGTTCAGACCCTGGATAGCGCTTTCTGATTGGTAGCTACATTTAGCTACCCAGGTGCTGAACCAAAAATGGGCTGGCTCCTAAGCTTAGATTCCTGCTTTTCAAATAAAGATGTGCAAAAAACACATACAATTTTTTACTTCTAAGTATAAAATGCAAAGCCTAATAGTTTTTTTTTTATTGTAAAATGGGCTGAACATGCGTGTTCCATGGGTGTGTATGAAATTGTCTCCTAAATCCCAGCATAATTATCTAAACATTGCCACCCTATATATCTCACTGTTTTTTTTCGCAACTTAAAAGGTGGTGAGCTGGAGGCAGAGCCAACTGCCGAGCTGGCTGGAAGCAGCAAACCGGAACTTTCACACTATTTGGAATATTCCCTATTCTTCTGTGTACATAACCCCCCAAAACAAATGTTTTTTTACAAATTTACCCCACATTAGATTGCAGTCTGCCTGACGGAGACCCTTGCATTAACGATTGCAGTAGTCTGAGAGCCCTAAACCTGAGGACACCGCAAGCACGGAAGCCAGACGTGTGGGTATATCACCATCCACTCGCTTAACATGCTTCCCACCACCTATTCCAAAGCAAGAACCTGGACTAGACTCGGAGGACGTACGTTCCTCCAGGAGACTGCCGCAAAGCACACAGAAGCTGGGGAGGAGTGACGGGTTTGGGGCCGCCATCTTATCTCACATCGGAACTGGGCCCTCTTCTGACCTACATCCGACCATTCCTCCTCTATCAGCAGAGCCTCCCGACAAGGACACAGTGCCGCAGCGGTAAGTGACTCAGCCCCACCATACTTGAAGAGAGATAGGGGACCAGAGACTTACAATCTCCTCGCCTACAACCTGAGGCTGCCATAGAGTGACAGGGCCCACATACAGATAGGCCTACTGGGCACATACCTTCCCCGCTCCTCCATAACCGACACATATCGCTCCCCTGGGCCTGGGAACAGACTAGATGCTGTAGCTTCACATCACTACGGCTCACTCCCACTTAGTTCTGACACGGGTCCTAGCTAGAAGCCCGCAAAAAGCCGCCATTTTGTTTTTGCGGCCCCCATCGCACATGAGGAGCGGATCATCTGTGCCGCTCTCAGTCACACGCTCTTCTCTAGGCCTGATACCTCTGGACAGGAGATTTGGGTGACTTCAGCCACACAGGCTACAATAGTTCTCACACAACAACGAAAATAAAAGTTTTATTGATCACACCATTCCTTCTTGCATAGCGCAGGCCCACTCTCCTGTGATCAACCTGTCTTTTATGCAACACTCTTGGGACACGGGTACTACAGGATTCCTTAGCAAGAGCTCAAGGTCAATTTTATGTTTCAGAGTGGGGAATTATAACACCTACACCAGCACCTACTGGAACCTACAAAATTAATGTAGCACATCACGTTACCCTCTGACACTCCCTATATGCCCAGCTCAGTTGGGGTGGACACTCCTAACCTACGACTCCAAACAGACTATCCTCTACTCACTTGAGGACCTGACCTCTCATAGTGAGTGGTCGTACCAGCATAACTATACACCTATCTGGAGCAGGGGATTAAATTCAGAATTCTACCTAAACACCCCCTTCAGCCTATGTACAACACTTATACTGCGGTATATCCCACATTGGAGGTCTTTCACAGGCATTCAAACAGCTCCTCAAAAAAGTCCTCCTCCTCCCCTTTCCCGCGGGCCTTTTTACCTGCGGGTCATACCCCCATACCTTTTTCCCACTTCGCCTATAGGGGGCACTTTCCCAGGAGCTGGATATCTCTCACCTAAAAACCCTCATAAGCTGCAAGTTCCAACACCATCAACCACCTAGACAGGCTCAACTAAACATGCATTGCTAACTGCCTAAAGATAGGGGCACCGGGCACATTCCCTCCCTAGTTCTCATCCTCATTAAGGGAGTCATAGCCTCAAGTTACCAGAAAGAACAAGATCTCTATGATGGCCCACACCATGAAGAAAAAAACTAAACACCAAGAACATCCGAAAAAAACACTAACAGATCATTTCAATAGTAAAAACCTACTTGATCAAGACTTATCAGATGATGACTATAGAGGATCATCTATTTCCTACAGAAGGGCCTCTGGGACTAATAATCCCTCTTCAGATCACTCTGTGTTCTCACAATCTTCTATAATGGATTCCATTAAGGCCCTATCCGATAAAATGGACACCCATCATGCCTCTATTAAACAGGACCTTAAACAATCAGTTAGCGAACTCAAGAGAGATATCGCTTCCCTGGGAGAGCGTACAGAGACGCTTGAGAGGAAGCATGAGGATCTTAATATAGATCAAGCTAACCTTCTGGCATACTCACAGAATCTAGTAGAACAAATAGCAGACCTTGAAACCAAACTTGCTGATTTAGAGGGCAGGTCACGCCGTAACAATCTCAGAGTACGGGGTATACCTGAGAAAGTTGCAACTACAGATTTACCTAGATACCTCACAGGAATGAGCTGATTGGAACTTCTCCTCCACATCAAGACCTCCTCATTGATAGAGCCCATAGAGCTCTTCACCCTCGAAATACAGTATTGGATATTCCACGGGATGTTATTATCAGATTACACTACTACAACATTAAAGAGAAAATCCTCAGAGCATCTTTCACCAACAAGTCCCTGAAAGAACCCTATAACACAGTGCATATCTACCCAGATCTCTCCCCACACACACTAGCTAAGCGAAGAACATTTCACCCAGGCTCTCCGCCATCATAACGTGAAATACAGATGGGGATTCCCGGTCAAGCTCTTCTTCTAATATCGAGAATGCTCCTATATGATCTCATCCCCATAACAAGGGATGAAACTCCGACAGTCGTTATTATATATATATTTCTCAGTCTTCAACCCTTAACTTGCAGTCCTCTGAGACCTCTAAAGCTCTTGACTCTGCTGCACCGGAGTGGCATCCACTCCCCCAAAAAATTAATCAACAAGCTAAGAGAAAGGATTTGCCTCAACCAGGAAGCTCATCATAAATCTTGAGAGGGCTCCTTACTACTCTCTGATCTCTAATTCATGTCTGGGCCCAGCAGGAGCATAAGTATGGGTACATATCTTACCCTTTTGATCTCTCAATAGACCCTATGTATCCTCTGACTCAACAAGCCAAGGCAATGAATATACATCACCCAGAAAGCTCACACCAAATCCTAAGAGGAACTTCATCTGTTCTCTGATCCTTATTTACTTATTTGGGCCCAATGGGAGCTTACGTACGGGTACATATCTTACCCTCAGATCACTTCATAGCTCCTATGTATCCTTTTCTAGTGATACATGGACACAATCTGACCACTCACTGAGGACTCTCCTTTTATTAGCCGTGTTTCTGAACAGTAGTGTACTTGATTGTTATTATTTATTCATCCACAAATAACACGACATTCCTAGCCCAACGACACATACCACCACACATATTGCAACACATAAATTTTACTAATTATTGACTAAGTCTCTGCCTAACAAAGGCTTACACTCCCTTTTATCAGTATACTTTGGATATGAAGACACAATGGACCCATCTAGTCTAACCTGAGCATATATCCTTAAAACTAGCTAACACCCCCTATTATAGTACACATAGTTTTCGGGGTCTCACCCCCCATATGTTTTAATAAATCGGTACTCTAAACCACCCAACTACTTAGTCTACATACAAGCCAGTATAATGACATTAACTCTTGTGTGCATCTAGCTTACTTATTTACTTATTTATTTAACTTGGGTCACTTAGAGTATTATGGTGCCCACTTATGTTCCTACTGAGTTTTAAATTACAAATTTGACTCTTGTTGTTCATTGAGGTCTGTATTTTTGTCTCCTCATTCTCCTTCCTTTTCAGATAAAATATCTTGGGGAGATTGAAATGAAGGCCTCAAGTTCATAGTTTCACGGTTCAACTTTTTTGATTAATACTGTTTATTATGCTGTGTGTTATCTTCTTAAAAATTATGTTATTCAATAAACTCACACATATTACATGTATACCGCTAATGCAAGATGATAAAGGTATCCTGAGCCCCAGGTTCCTGCTCCTCATGCTTTTCTCTATCCCTCTCAACTCTCTAAAAGATAACTGACTCCTTTGACTCCCAGCTACTGCAGTTTATAACTAGGGGGAAGTCAGTCCCTAGCAGCCCCTCAACTATCCTTCATTCCTTACACAAATTTCCAACGATTAGTGCCATATGGACACGGACCTCAGATTCCTCTTAACATATATTATATGTGTCCCACTCATTGTCATATACACCTTCCCACACACATTTCCTTAACACTTTATACTATCACTCACCTTACTTAAAATGGACTAACACCTTTCCATTCCTACACCCTCCTCGCTCCTGAGGTTAAATTATTACAAACTACGTCTCCAACTTTCCCTCTCCTAACTTAAGCGGCTTTTGACCGCTGACTCCCCCTTACGCCATAACTCCACATTGATTTGAAAGTTATATTAACTTATCATTTTAATTTCCATCTTCTCTGGTATACTCATTGTCTACTTCCTTAAAGCTACTCACTAATAATCTAAACTCCACCATTCCCCTTTTCCCCATTACCTTTCCCCTCTTCCACCCCCCACCTTTTTTTCCCCTTTTCTCAGGATGGATGGTCTTCGCTTAGTGCTCAAGGTCTCAACTCACTTACGAAACACAGTTTGCTCTTAAACTACCTGCAGAAGACCAGAACAGATATAGCCTTCATTCAAGAGACCCACTGGATCTCAACTCCAGGTACATCTTACTAATATAAAAAATACCCACTAGTACTAGAAGCCTCCTTTCATTCTAGGTCGAGAGGAGTTGCCATTCTTATTAGTAACAAACTTAAATATGACCCCATATATGTGAAGTGTGACCCACAGGCCCGTTTCATTATTCTGATCTGCAAGCTTAACAATAGACTAGTAACACTAGTGAATATATATGCTCCCAAATCGAAACAAATCCGGTTTCTGGGGACGCTTCTCAGTTCGGTGTCGGCTGTGAAACAAGGTGAGCTAATTCTGGGTGGGGATTTTAATCTTATTTGGGATCACTCTCTAGACAGATTAGGTCCAAGGATTTCCTCCTCAGATAGATTGACCCATTCTATCTCTAGGGCCTTTCAAAATCTCATTAACCAGTATGATTTATACGATTGCTGGAGATCTTTTCATCCACAAGACAAGGTCTACACTTTCTACTCCTCCCCTCATAAATCACATACTCGTATAGATTACTTCTTCACAAGTTCAAGAATACTTGACTTGATCAATTACACCAAAATCTCCTCTATCTCATGGTCGGACCATGATGCACTTTCACTATCACTTGGCCCTCATACTTCAAATACCACCCCAATCTCTTGACGACTCTCGGACACCAAAAAAGAAATCCAAAATCTAATTACGGACTTTCTTAGTATTAATTATAATCTTCAAACCTCAACAGAGACTTTGTGGGCCTAGCTTAAGGCTTACCTTAGAGGTAATTTATTTAAGTTAGAGGTCAATGTACGCAAAGAACAGAGAGCCCCTATTTCGGCACTCACTGCACAACTGAGGTTGCTGAGATGCCAGCTAAACTTAGCTTATTCTGCAACGGTAAATGACGAAATAACAAAAGTTTCTAAACAAATCCAGGAGCTAGAATTCCACAAAGTCCAGTCCATGCTAGAAAAGTTCAAAAGAACCTTTTACTACCTGGGTAATAAAGCCTCTTCCCTATTAGCAGCTAAGCTTAGACATTGCACAGTCCACGCTAAGATAACATCCATTAAAATAACTAATGGTAACCTTGTATATTCCCCTAAAGACATTGGCGAAACTTTCAAATCTTTTTATCACTTCCTTTATAATATAGAAACTAGTCTTGACTGTGACCCACTCTTCACTAGAGAAGTCCGTTCATTTCTGGACACACTACATCTACCCCAACTCCCACAAGAAAGTTGCCCTGACCTCATAGCCCCAATAACCATTGAGGAAGTCCAGAAATCTATTAAAGGACTGAAGATAGGGAAATACCCTGGCCCAGATGGCTACACAGCTAGGTTTTATAAAGCACTTCAGCCTCTCATCACTCCTATCTTATGTAGAATGTTTCAAGAAGTCATGCGTACTGGCTCCTTCAGCAGTGAATTCTTAAAAGCCATGATAGTAACGATATTAAAACCAGGAAAACCCCCAGATAACTGTGGCAGCTACCATCCCATCTCCCTGCTAAAACTAGACACCAAGTTATACTCTAAAATTATAGCCAATAGATTATCCAAAGTTATATCTCATCTGATCCATCCTGACCAGGTTGGCTTTATCCCAAATAGGGAAGGCCCAGACACTACTAGGTGCATACTAGACATCTTCTCAATTGTATCTGCTACAGGAGACCCCTTCCTTGCCCTTTCTCTTGATGATGAGGCATTTGACAGTGTAAGATGGGACTATCTGTGGGAAGCAATGAAAGCCTTCAATCTGCCCACATACACATACCCAACCGCTAGGATTAGAGGTGTTGGTTTCCACTCTAACTCATTCACTTTATCTAATGGCACCAGACAGGGCTGTCCCCTCTCGCCCCTCTTATTTGTCTTGGCCATAGAACCCATAGTCCAAGCGATTAAGTTAGACCCTCAAATACACGGTGTATCCACAGAAAACTCACAACACAAAATCTCCCTTTATGCTGATGACATCACTTTATTTTTGATGACCCCAGGTACCTCCATCCCTGCAGCTTTCAAACTTCTTAACCACTTTGGTCTAATGAGTTTTTATAAACTAAATATCGCCAAAACTGAAGCATTACCCATTCACGTATCCTCCCCAGACCTAGCACACCTACAACGCTCATTCAGATTTCAATGGAATTCTCAGTACATTAAAATTTTAGGAACTTTTTTAAGTGCAGACCCCTCCATTACAATCACTAAAAACTATTCAGAGAGACTCTTGGAGTTTAAAATCCTCTTGAATTTAAAATCCTCTTGCAATTTAAAATCCTCTTGAATCTTGAGATATCTTGGTCAGGGAGAATAGCGGCAATTAAGATGTCTTTTATCCCCAAACTAATCTACTTATTCCGATGTATCCCACATAACATCCCTCGGCCAATTCTTAATAAGCTGCAGAGCCTCATCACCACCTACATCTGGAAAGATAAAAGACCTAGAAACTTCCAGGCAAACACTACAGAGACCACTTTTACATGGAAGTCTAGCCCTTCCCAACATCATCCTATATTATAATGCAGCCCACTTATCTCATATTATGAGTTGGAATATCTCAACACAACCCCCCAGATGGGTGACCTGGAAGCTTCATCAATACCAACAAGTCTGGAACTCCCTGACATCATTTGTGATACCCCCACATCACAGGAAAAATTTAAACACAACGTCCCTTATACTTCAGGAGGCACTTCAGTTCTGGGACCAAGTTAGACATAATCTGGACATCTCTCCACACCCATCCCCAGTCCTCTCTTTAGCTAGTGCTATCCATTGCTTACCTGATTCCCATATAGAATCATGGTGAAACCTCCAGGTCAAGCTAGTCTCTGACTTCTACCATAATGATAGATGGATGTCACATCTTCAACCATGCTTGATACACCACGTACCAACTTGCTTACATTTTGAGGTGTTTCATCTCAGTTCTTGGTTAAGGTCCTGGGGATATCCTAAACACAGCACAGACAATGGAATCCAGCATTTAAGTAACCAGGAGATCTGCCAAGGGCGACTACCTTGTCCCCACTTATGTGATAAAAAATGAAAAAAGGAAGATCTCCAATTATGCAAATAATCTTTATTCCATTATGGTGTCCAGGACAGGATCAAAAAACATAAAGTTTCGGGGACATTGTCCCTTAATCATGTGGTTAAATTGCATATAGCACACACCTGTTTAAATAGGCATCTACCTAAGATTAACCCCTTAATTGATTACAGATTTATTACAACAATGCAGGTAGCGCCACCTAGTGGACAAAGGTGAATATACATTTAAAAATATCCTAAACACAACCTCCGTAAGCTGACAGCTTGGGAAGGCAAATGGGTACAGGGATGTAGCCTTAGGCATGCCCTATCTTTCCAGTACAGATTGTTTCTTGAACCCCACATTATACCACAAAATATCCCAATATTTGGCTTGGGAAAGGGAGATAGATTTCGCAGCTGACGCCGATACCTGGCATAGGCAAACCACAGTCACCAAAAAACTGTTGCATTGTGCCACTCTTTGGGAACTGCAATATAAAATTTTAGTTAGGTGGCACTTAGTCCCCATTACACTATATAAGATTTATAGAACGCACTCCTCATATTGCTGGCGAAGTTGTGGCCGACTGGGCACGTCTCTACATGTGTGGTGGGCATGTCCTAAAATTCAATCCATTTGGCGGAGACTCTATGTAATGATCCGCAAGTTATCCCTGGAACCACCTTACACGCCAGAAGTCTGCTTACTTCATATGAAAATGCCAAATTTAAGGCTAGCTACAGGAGCTCTTCTAATCTACCTTTTCATGGCCACCAAGCTAGCAATAGCGAGAGCTTGGAAAAGCAGGGACCCACCTCCATTTTCACAAGTCTTTGCCACTATAGGGTACATCAAGAAAATGGAGCTCTACTCTCATAGGGTACTGGATAAACTAGATTATTATGCAACCTGGTCTATCTGGTCAGACAAGTTCCCAGATTAATCCCCAAATATAGCACAAAGGTCTTGCATATTATTAAATTATTACCTCCCCTCCTTTTTTTTTTCTCTCCCTTCCACCCCCCTCCTCCCCCATACTACCTACAAATTGTAGCTTATTTTACAAAAACGAGACTTTCAAAACAAGTATACACACATAATATAACCACTCACAGGAATCTATGTTCCATTAGATATAAAATATGAGGTCCTAACTTTAG
>CAJPDP010759150.1:0-10851 GCA_905336975.1 Bombina variegata variegata
TTTATGCTTTTGCACATTCATGTGTTTCTTGTATATTACAAGAGAGAAATTTAATTTATTGACATGTTTTATTAAAAAGTTCAAAAAATCCATTTTTATTTAGTATTTTTTGTACCGTTTGGAAACTAATATAGAAAAGCCAGACTGAAACCATGCAATAAAGAAAAAATAAATAATAAATTAGTATTACAAAGAATAATAATATGAACATGATTTTAAATAACAAAAATAGCTTAATGAGGAGTAGATATATGGAATAACCTCACAGCTGATATGGTAGTAGTTAAAATGTAACAGGATAATGATAAAACTGCGAGTCCCTACCTGGTTATATCAACCGTAATTTATATGTAGAATTCTCATTACTAAATGTTCTGATAGCACCTTGCAGTAAAGCTGACATACAATATATATGTGTATATAACAGGAAAAAATGAATCCTCCCTCCAAGATCAACCACCTGGGTGCAGACCAGCATAGAATAGTCCAGAACAAAGGATGCACTGTCAAGGTTTTCAATCAAAGGTGTCAGCTTTATTGGATGATGTTTTAGAGATAAATCATCTCTTCCATCAGATGTGTGTGTGTGCTCGTACATTTTTGAAAGTCGCTGGTAGTGGGATTTCACTAGCATTCAGCTTGATGCATATTTATTCAGAATATATACAGTAACTTTCATTTATGCTGGAAAAAGTAGCTCCATTACAAAAATAATGGAAAGGGTTTTAAACCTGCAGAAAATGTTTCCCAAAATAAAATATATTCAACCACTGTCATAAAAAATATATATTACCTTATATCAGTCAATCAATACCTAGATAATAGATATGAGAACTAAGGCTGTAACAGGGCAGCGAATGTGATTGTCATGTGTTGGAAAGTGCTCCGGTTTCCAGAGACTGCCCTGGCTTTGCCCACAGCACATCCCAGTTCTGTTCAACCCTGTCCACTACATGCAGCATACTCACATACCCCATCAAACTAGAGACTTAATTGTAATAATGTATTTACTATTTTATTAAACCGCTTAAATTCCTGTTCTGTATTTTGAGGTTGTATATACCCTATCTCTCGTATTCAGAATTGGTAGGTAAATTATTTTATACTTTGATGGATTAGGTACAAACTCCCAGAAGCCTTTGAGTGCCTCCTCTTCCCTTGTGTATACCTATTCTTTTCCTGCCAGCTTCAATCCTGTTTCTACCGTTTTCAAAAATAAGGTTTGGGGGGGGGGGGCAGATGAAGAAAGAAGTTGATAGCCTTTCCTATTCACCCCTCCAACAGGTCTTCTGACACATGCATGTTTGCCCATGTCTATGAATTTACTCTATGGAAGTCTCCTTTGCATATTGAGCAATCATTGAACTACAGGAATAGGCAAGGAGTGTTAGGGTGTTCAGGTTGATTTTCTCACCTGAAGTATTTGCAACTCTAGTCCAGTGTTTTGAAGCATAATTCCAACTTTAGGGATCCCATGGATAAAAAGGCTGAGTCAACCTTATTAAATTATAACATGCTAGTTTTATAGGCCAGCTATTTATGCTGCATGTGATGATTAAATGATCCTTTAAACATACTTTTGATAAACAGATTTTGGGAATTTAACTTCTATTGAACAAGTTATTTTACTCTTATGTGATGCTTTTATGGATGCTTTACAGTTGGCTACTAAAACCGTCACCTACTCTGTTCATAATCATTAAGCTTTAAAGGGACACAGAAAAGAGTATGGCTTCAGAACAGTATGTAAGCAAATCTAACATTATCACATAGCACTAAATCATCTTGATAAGGAAGTTGGCAAACATCAAATTATCACACAGCACTAAACAGGAACTAGGAACTCAAATGACTACGCGTTTCACCAAATACAGTTTAATTAAAGGAACAGTAAACTCAAATGTATATTTCCTCATAAAATGTTATTATGTAAGAAATTACTTATGTAGTGTCATTTTGAAATTTGTGGTTTTCCATTATTCCAGGAGATGCTGGAGTGCACCCTACAGTATGTAGAACTATGACTCTACAACATTATATAAAGTAATTGCTTGTTCAGTGCAGGAGTTCCTGTGTATCTGCATGAAAATGGCTACAGCAAAAAGAGATAAAGTAAACTACTTAATAAACGTTTCAAGGGGTTAGTCCCTGGTCTACAAAACAATACAAATGTTTTCACGAGAGGAAAAATTTAAATACTTTTAAACCATTTATTTTGCATGTAGATATTTTGTAACACTATATTGCACTATAATTTGTGTCATCCAAAATATACAATACAATCCATACCCCGAGGACAATTTATACATACTATATATACGCCACATATCAAAGACTACAAGCCTGAGGATACAAAACTACATTACCAGACAAGACCAAATCAGTGGTAGATCAAATACCAAGAAACGACTTATTACAATATAAAAATAAAATCCAACACAGGAATGCTAACAAACCCACATTCATTACAGCCTATAGCCAGAACTATTCGAAAATATGGAATATAATGGACAGTTGTCTCCCAATACTAAAGGGAGATAATACAGTAAATACCATTATCTCACAAGGTTGTAATTTTTCTATACGGAAAGCAGAAAACTTGAGGAATATCCTATCCATATCTATGTTACCACAAAATAGGCTTAACACAAGGCTTCCCAAAAGAGAGTGGGCTGTAATAAATGTAATGGGAGAATATGCAAAATGTATCATATGATACAAGGAGATACATTTTTTTCATCTACAACAGGACATGAACATAATATCAGCTTTAATATCACATATAATACCACACGTTATATATTTACTAACATGTCTGGATGTGACAAACAATATGTAGGACATACTAAACATGCTTTACAAGAGTTCTAGAACACCTCAGGGACATAGGAAATCCAGACAGTAATACCCTCATAGCCAGATACTTTAGATGTGAACATAATTAAAATGAAATCTTTATTGAAAGTACAAGGTATAGATCATGTCTCTAGACATAAAAGAGGGGGTAAAAGAAACAGGGTTTAGACCAAGGGGTTTTTTCAGGATATTTAGATTACAGACTAAACATCCATATGGACTCAATTCCATTATAGTTGTTAGTCTATTCTAATAAATATAGATCCATCAGATATGCTTATATAACAATGTTGGAACAAAATAATTAATATGGATACAATATGTAGAAGTGGTGATTTAGTAGATTACAGAGTTATGCTATGTATTTTTTATTCCCCCTCCCCTCACATCGCATAGGTAGGTACTCTAGTAAAAGAATGGGGGGGGATAAATATATATATATATATATATATATATATATATATATATACGTTCTATATTGCATTAAATTGTACATATTTCTTTAAGAAACACCTGCTCAGGTACTTAATTAATATGAGATATTTAAAAGCAGTCTGGTCAGAGCACTAAACATGCCAGTGAACCAGAGCTGAGAGGAGGCTGAAACATGTTTGGCACATAGTGCTGACCAAAACTTAGGAACTTTGTTGGATTCATTTTTGGTTTTATGGATTCTTTCTGCTTTTAAAAGATAAACTGTGAAAATAGAAGACTTTTTATTTTTATTATGGATTTGTGCTGAATTGGGACTGGAAGTGCGGGATCACACAGTATACATAGATATTTTGTAATATTATGTGTGTACTTTTAACTCTGATAACTAAAGTTTAAAGGGGTATAAAATAGTCTATTTCAGGTTTATAATAAAAAGCACTAATCGAAGGATTGTACTTCATAGAAACAATTGCAATATATATTATTAATAATTTCAAAAATATTTCTTTAACTTAATTTGTGCAGGGTCCATTACTTCCTGTCACAGCCCCACAATGGGACTGTCATCTCTACAGGAAGGAAAAGAAGTAGCTTTCCTTTTGTATGTGGTTGCTAGGAGACATCTGCTCTAGTTGTAGTTAGTTTATTGCCCATGCTCAGAAGAGGACTTTTACAGCAAAAATCATGTGGACAGTAGAACTTATATTCTGTAATGTCAACTCTATTATCTCAATAAAGGCAGTGGCTACACAGAGAATTTCATAGTGCTCATTTTGCAAGAAAATAAGTAAGTTATTTGCTGTTTTTAAAAGGACAGTAAAAACCTTGCAAGACATTTATGTTGTGTTGCTATAGAATAACATATCAGCCAAGTCTTAATGTTTTTAAAATAAATTAACATCCTTTTAATTATTTTTCAATAGCCAAACTCCACCCACAATTTTTAGAGGAGCCAATCTGGGCTTTAGTCCACAGACAACAGGCCCCAGTTATAATGTTAGTACAGAGTGCATTATTTTGCAGTTGTTATCTGAAAAAGGCCAATCAGGGACATATATGTAGCAGAGTTATCCTTGAGAAGTCAGCAGGTGCATTTCAAGTTCTGGGAATTAGCTCAATTTTCAGAGCTAAATTACACGAAAAGGGGTAAAAATAAATAAAGAAAGTATATTGCAAAGTTCATTACACATAACTAAACATTTTATATTAAAATCCCATGGTGTTTACTGTCTCTTTAACACAATCTGTTTCTTTTTATATTTACTGCGATATAACATTTTGTTAACTAAAGAAGCACTGTTTCATATCCACTTTACTATCTAAGAGAGGAAAAATGAAATGTATATTACAGAATTTAGAACACTGACCCTACAACATTCTATATAATGATTGCATGATCAGTGCAGGAGCTCATTTATATCTGACCTAACAGTCCACAGCAAAGGAAATAAAGGTAAACAAGGGCTTAATCCCTGGATTACAAAACTTTAAGAAAACATACTAAAAAAAAAATCTCCAATTTTTTATGTGAAGTGAAAGTTATTTAAATTGAAGCTAATACAGCAGTGCACTTCCCACTATTACTGGCTGGTTGCCAGGCACCACCTGATCATCGCTGAGCATAAGCCAATGACCTTAGCTGATACTGGTATAATAGATTCAACAGCTCTTTACTTCTTTTGTTTTTTGAGGCAGAAAAATCCTCAACATGTTTAAATTCTCCTCTTTCACATGGACGACAGAACATTTTTGGTACAATGTCCCATAAAGGAACTTGAAAATATCAATATAATAAAATCATCACAATTTGTCAATATCTGGTACAAAAGTGTTTTGGCTCCATTTATCGAGTTGTTTTATGCAGCTTTAGAGCCTTTGCGGTTCAGACTCACGAGTTACAGAGCAGTGGTCTTTAAATATTTCTTTACATAAATGTTTTGTAGATGATCGACTAGCGGCATTTGTAAAAGTTACATACAGACAGCATCCTTTAAAGATAATAGTTTCTATTTTACATTGAAAACTATTCAAAGAAAAACATATTCAGCAGTAATGAATCTGTACACTTTAAATAGTGGTTTGGGAAAAATATTTACCCTTTTCTATCCCATTAAGACAACTATGAATAACATTAAAATAATAAAAAAACTGGGGTTTTTTTTGTATTAAACAATAAAAGTGTGCAAAAGGAACAGAGATTGTTATCAAATGTACTTGCGTATGCAGCAGCACACGAGAGCGTAGTGATTACATTTGTTTACAGATCATTATTTTACCAGGAAATTTGCCTCTATTTAAAAATTTGGAATCTTTGGATCTCCTACTCATGAAAAACAAAATAACAGAAGAAAAAACAAGAAACCGTCCAACACCTGTTTGTTTTGTTTTTTAAGCTGTTTTGTTATTTCTGCACATTTGTCAGCGTTTTACCTAAACAGAATGACAAACAAATGGACACATACTTTGAGCAGAGGGAGGGTCCTTTCTCCTTGTAACAGCTGAAAACTGAAATAAGCAAACCGGACTCAGCAGGTCTGAAGCTACTTGAAATCCAGCTGTAACCGATGAGACCTAGAAAAGAGCTAAATTAAGTCAGGGGTAGTCAAACATTAGAAGTTGTTGCTAGTAATGGAACAAACAAATAACACTGCAGATTTCCTATTAGGGAACATTCCACAAGGATTTTAAAGGAAACTTAAAGGGACATAAAACCCAAATTTTTACTTTCATGATTCAGATAGAGAATACAATTTTAAAACAGTTTCCAATTTACTTCCATTATCATATTTGGTTCATTCTCTTGTTATTATTTGTCGAAGAGATATCTAGCTAGGTAGCGTGCACGTGCCCTAAATACTACATGACAGGAAATAGTGCTGCCATCTAGTGTTCTTGCTAATGTATAACACTGCTGCAAAACTGCTGTCATATAGTGCTCTAGACATGTGCACACTCCTGAACTCACATGCCTGCTTTTCAACAAAGGACAACAAGAGAAGAAAGAACATTTGTTTACAAAAGTACAATAGAAAGTTGCTTAAAATGATATGTTCTATCGGAATCATTAAAGAAAATGTTTGGTTTTTGTCCCTTTAAACAATACACATAAACAACAATAGCAAGTAGTATATGTGTTATTGCTGTTTATGCAGTTTTTTTTCATCCACATCTGCATAGACAATAGCAAGGTAAGTATAGCACTGTATAATGCTTCCTATTGTACACGTTTATTATTTAAAGGGCCATTAAGGGACCATTAAATAAAGTAGAATTGCATAATCAACAAATTAATAATAAAAAGACAATGCAATATCAGTTACTTTGGAGGAGCTGTTTGTAAGTGTTTTTTCTTCTGATTTGTGGCAGTTTAAACTTCGATCACTCAGAGAAGGTGCAGCAAGGAGTCTCTGTCTAGACCTGTGCTGAGTGATCAAGCAGAGAAACTTCCTGCACGCACAGTCTCACCGGCAGCTCCTCTCCGTTATCTTATGTCACACATGCCCCAGCTCAGCTGCAGCCCTCCAAATCTCCTGGAGACAAAAAAAATCCAGGACATACAACAGAATCCAGGGACTGTCCCTGGAAATTATTGTTTTCTTGTGTAAGATATCATGTATTAGACTATTTAAATATATAAGTAAACGCCCACTGGGGATTGGCTGGAAACGATATGTAAAGTGAATTTTGAATATAGGCTCGCCTTAACTGAGAGGCCTAAATAACCACTTGTATCTAGACCAGTGCCCCTTTAAACAACTAATATAACTTTCTACTAAAGAGTATTTTATAAGTACATAGTTGCCAACAATCCCTGATTACCTGCAATATTTTGCAAGCAGATTGGGGTTCTGTAATTGTTTGCATGTCTGTTTTGTTAGTAATGTAAGTGGAGAGAACGGAATTTGTCTCGACAATCTTACAGACATGAATAAGGGGCTGACTATGGGCGTTCGGGTTGTTTATGGGCGTTATGAAGATGTGGTCAGGATTTTTCACCTTAACTTTAACTCAGCATTTGGGATTTAGAAAGACATTGCCTGTGTGAAGTATTTTGTTGAGTCTCGCTATGTCAAAGAAGGCAAAGTGGTCTCATTTTTTTTATTTTATTTGTCTTGAACTTTCTGCAAGTTTTCTTCTCTTAAAGTAAACTGTTTTATACAGTGTTTTTTTCTCATTTTTATTTGTTTGTTTTGTAATGTTATTAACCCCTTTGTGCTGGTATAATAGTGTGAAAAAAAGGGGGGTGTCTCAACCTATTGAATCACCTAACAAACATAATAAATAGCCAAAAATAGTAGTAACACTGTGATACCTGCAAGGACCTAATGTCGTTATACTGTATACGTAGTCTGTTCAGCAGGGGTTTATCCCTTCTCTCTATGTATCTAATTTTAATTGTGATTTAATAAAGTTCTTTTTATTTTTTACCTATGGTGCTTAGCGGACTTTCTCTTTTTTGTGGATCTGGTATAATAGTGTTCACATTTGAACAATCGGAACACGCCCCCCAAGCCAATCCTTGAATACGTCAAAGGTGGAAGCTGCAGGACACCGTATATAGTAGGATGTTCCATTCCGTCCTAACGACGATAAAAGCCCAGCGCTGTTAGGATGGCATAGAATGTCCTAACGGCATGAAGGGATTAAAACAATTCTGTGATGCCTGTATCCTTGACAATAGAACTCCTTTTGTGCAGCTGGAAGTAAAAGGGAAATGAAACCCAAATTTTTTCTTTCATGATTCAGATAGAGAAAACAATTTTAAAAATGTTTCCAATTTACTTCTATTATCAAATATATATCGTTCTCGTGTTTTTATTTGTTGAAGAGATGTTTAGATAGGTAGCTTTCAAGTCTGAAGCGCTACAGGACAGGAAATAGTGCTGCCATCTAGTGGTTTTGTTAATGTATAACAGTGTTGTTACAAAACCTGCAACATTGTTCTGTTATTTAAATAAATGTAATTACACTCTGCTACTGTAGTGCTCTCCTTTGTAAGGAGTTTAGCACCTTCGTTGTGGAGCTGTTTAAGGATATTACAGTTGAACGATCAGTGTGGACGTCTCTCTCTTTATATTTCATTATATTTTCTCAGAGATAGGTTACACTATGAGGCACCTTCTTTGAGTTGTCGTTTTAAGTGGTGCAAAACTGCTGCCATAACGTACTGCAGGCACGTGCACACTCCCGAACCTACCTTCCTGCTTTTCAACAAAGGATTACAAGAAAACAATGACAATTTGATAATAGAAGTAAATTAGAAAGTTGTTTAAAACGCTATGTTCTACCTGAGTTATGAAAGCATGTTTGGGTTTTATATTCCTTTAACAGCTGCAAGATAGAAGCAGTTCCGTTGATTATAATGGAGCTGATCTCGCCATTCGCTGCTCTGACAAGGGGCCGGTACAAATCTTTATGAATTATGCAATTTTCAACAGCAAAGTGGAGGCAAAGTTTTTTTTTTCAGCAAAATATTAGTTTTACAAATGAGATTAATTGCATCTAGATCAATAGTGGAAAATGCATGTTCTAATTTCTGTGGGCTTAAACACATAGATAAACTCCCAAACTGAACACAGCTGGTGATTGTCAGAGCTATTCAACTACTGCTGTAGTGTGTTTCCTGATTTGGACTAGAAGTGCTCTGTGGCTCTGAGTGGCATTTTATTTATGTGTTTATCATGGAGTTCCACAGCAAGTAGTGCAACAAAAAATACATGTTCTAATGAATTAAAGCAAACCATTCCCACTGCAATGCCCCTTTAAATATTACAGCAATAAATGTATAGTTTTAGTTTATATTCAGTAATGTGTGCCAGCAAGCTGTAAACCTAGGCTTCCCTAGGTTTAAAACCCTATTACAATCTATTTTGCAGAATTAGTTTAAAGGGATACTAATCCCAAATTTTTCCTTTTGTGATTTAGATAGAGCATGCAATTTTAAGCAACTTTCTAATTTACTCCTATTATCAATTTTTCTTCGTTCTCTTGGTATTTTTATTTGAAAAAGCAGAAATGTAGGTTAGGAGCCGGCTCATTTTTGGTTCAGCACCTGGGTAGCGCTTGCTGATTGGTGGCTACATTAAGTGGAAACTAGGAGTAAATTAGAAAGTTGCTTAAAATTGCATGCTCTATTTGAATCATGAAAGAAAAAAATTGGTTTAGTATCCCTTTAAGCTAGGGTTGCCACAAAGGTAGATGAGGTAACGCATCGCACCCAAAAATCTCTACCTCAGCCACCACTCTTGAACCCACAATGTATATTTTTCATAATTAAAAGGACAGTCTACTTGAAAAATTTTAATGATTAAAAAAATAGATAATCACTTCATTACCCATTCCCCAGTTTTGCATAACCAACACGGTTATATTAATATACTTTTTACCTCTGTGATTACCTTGTATCTAAGCCTCTGCAGATTCTCAGTTCTTTTGACAGATTTGCTTTTTAGCCAATCAGTGCTGACTCATAAATAATTCCACGGGAGCGAGCACAGTGTTACCTATATGGCACACATGAACTAGCTCTAACTGTGAGAAACTGGCAAAATGCACTGAGATAAGAGGTGGCCTTCAAGGGCTTATAAATTAACATATAAGCCTACCAAGCTTTAGCTTTCAAAAAAGAATACCTAGAGAACAAAGCAAATTTGATGATAAAAGTAAATTTTCTGTCTATACACAACATCCAATACAATGACCAATAGAGAGAGCAATTGAAAGGAAAATGTTAGTACCTATCTCTTCCTTACCCCACTGGGAACTTGAGTGCTACTTACTGCGTCTTGTTTACATAGAGAATACTAAAGTATTTATATTTTTAATTGGAACGCATTAAAACTGAGAAAAAAAATTACAGTAAAATGTTCCTTTAATGCCCATTTAAAAGCATATATAATTTACTACCAATCAATACTATGAGAATGGATTATCCTGTGTTAATGGTTCTAAGTCCTTGAAATGAAGGTGACCTTTAAAAAGTTTTTGTTGTGAATTTGATCAGATCTATAAATAGTAATAATCTCCTGCTTTTTACTAACACTTAAATTATCTTGTTTAAAATGTATAATCTCCCTGTACACAGCTGTCTCCAGCCGCAAGGATAACATCTCCTCTAGTTATAAAGATCAGAGAGGGGGTGCGTGTCACAATACAAGGCCAGTAATCTCTGTGTATTCTGGGTGAATTAAACAGAGAGTGCACAAGGGATGTGCGGATACAATTCTGAACATGTAAGTCAGAGGAGGATATAGATAAATATATATAAACAAATGTGTGGATGCAAATTAGCTTTAGTAGAGCTGCATCTATTTTTAATTCAGGCATACAAGTATACTTAGAAAACTACAACTGTGATACAACTTCTCAGTGTATCAAATGCAGGGGGGGGGAATTATTTAAAGGGACATTAAAATAAAATAAAATGTCTATGACATACTATAAAGATGACTTTTTAAATATTTTAATATTTTCTTGCATAAAAAAGTTAAAGTTTATACATTGATTTTGAAACTAAGTGCATATTTCATGAATTGGATAGGGCATGTCATTTTAAACAAC
>CAJPDP010759670.1:0-7500 GCA_905336975.1 Bombina variegata variegata
TCACATTCGAATATTACATTTAGAAATTGAATGAATACATAGCTAAACATTCTATTATTCGAACGAATATTTTCAAATTTTATTGAAAAATTTGAAAACGAAAATTCGAAAATAGAATGTTTTAATGTTATATAAACATTCGAAATTCAATTCGAACGAACGAATGTATCCAAATTAATTTTAAATTTCGAATGTTTAGAAACATTCGCCCATCCCTAATTGTAAATATGTCAAGTTGGTATATCAAGAAGATGACTTGAGGGATGAAATCAGCTATGATTCATGTCATTCTTAAGATGGACTTTATGGTTAGCCAATTTGCCATACTTCCTACACAATAATTTTTAAAGTTATTGTTTGTTTTTATTATTATTCTTTTAGATATCTGTGCCAGAGGTAATGATGCCCAATAGCATGCTATTACCAGGAGCTTCTGCTGAGAAATCAGAGCCAGACAACCCTGCACCTGCCATCACTGATATGTCAGGAAAATCAGCAGGTAAATGTGTAACACTACTAGGGAATATGGTTGTCATCTTTGGGCTAGATTATGAGTGGCACGCTAACTGTTGCACCCAAGCGATAAGGGATTTACTGTGGCTCTTTGCACCCATTGAAAGTAGCGAACATATTACAAGTTGAAAGAAAACTCTTTCACTTGAGCGCAATTGAATTTAACACGCATTTGGACGTGACTTCAGAGTTCTGGTTAGCTATTATGCAAGACTAAAAGGTTGCACACAAAAAAAAAAAATCAAAAATATATTTTAAAATACAGTTACACTCATAAAAACACTGCCTGATAAAAAAATATTTTAAAAAATTGCAATAAAAAGTTATAAGGGCTCAAAGATATGAGGTCTCAGGTGTTAGAAAAATATATGTCTAAATATGTATATGTATGTTTATATGTGTGTACATACAGTAACAGTATGTGTTTATGTATTTACATGTGTATATTGTAATTTACAGATATATATACACATATGAACACATAAATAAATATGCACACATATATAGACCTATATATAAGTGCATCAGAGCGATTTGCAGTGAGTCAACAATGAAAAATCATATTTATGCAATATTCTTGTTTAATAAAAATGTGTTTGTACTGTAAAATATTTCACATTCCAATTTTCTTCACATATAGGAAAATGTTCTAAGTATTTTTAAATTGATACTCATATATATAGAAAAACTTCAGATATATATTTTAATATGTATTTAAGAATAAATAGAACATATTCTGCTAGGTGAAAAACATTGGAAAGTGTAGTATTAATATTTCATGTCGGGTTAGGGCACTTGAGAAAACACGATCGGGTTTGCACGACTTGTTTTGTGTTAGCTTTTTTACACTTTTCCCATTACATTGAAGTCTATGGGGGAACATGTTAAACTCGGTTGCGATATTCCAATTTTGTTTTCTTGCGTATGTCAGGTTACTTTTTACTTTCAACTTGCAATACGCCCACTACCCGATGCGTGCAAAAATTTTACTTCTAGTGGAGTTGCGTGTGTGAGCGGGAGCGATAAATAATGCTCCACTCGTAATCTAGCCCTTTATCGGAATAAAATACAGTGAATGATCATTAGCATACATTTACATAATTTATTGTGCTGCATAAAAAATTAGCTGATTTTAAATCTTTATTTAAAATTAGATTACTACATGCTTAACATTTTTACCATTACAGTGCCATTATTTCTAAGGCTATATACATTGACCTGAATCTTAAAATACCATACCAGTCATTGCAGCAAATTACAAGCAGCCCATTAAGGACAATAAATTATGTTATAGATGTAGTAGTCATGCAAACTGCAGCACACTTAATTATAAAGCATACACTCCTGTCTGTTGGTGGTGGTGGTGGGGGGGCTAAATTTCAGATTTTTTTTTTACAGCAAATGTAGCCAAATATATTTTAATATGTATGTAGTTTTTTATTATTATTATTTTCCTTCAGATATTTTATGGAAGATTAAAGTTTGTGTTGTAAACAGACATTATAATGCAACATGACTTGCTTTAAATTGTTAGTGCATATTTTTTTGTATTAAATATCCTAGGTATGCTGAGGTGAAACGCATAGGTAATGTCCTGTCTGGGAACCACTTTATCTATGTGTTTAACCCTTCTGCGTGCGTTAAATACATAATAAGCAAAGATCAAAAATGCAAATAATATAGCCTCTAACAAATTAGAGCACATCATTTTTATTTTTAAATGGCCTTTATATGTTCATTTAAACCCATTTAATCTATATCAGGTAATGTTGGGCCATTTGTTTCAACTTGTGATACCTAATAAAAAATAGTCTGTTACCTATGTCTAAGGGGAGTAACTATATAGAGTTATAGACACTGTTAAACAGTACTCAGAAGAGAAAACAATGCATTTTATTGATGCCTGAGGCACACAGAAAGGTCAAATAACTCTTTCACTTCAAAGTCAGCATTATGACCACTACTACTCATTCTGCCACCATGCAGTCTGCCCTTAATTAAGTAATGATTTAATGGTAACCAAACACATGCAGTAAAAAAATGAAAAGCTTAAAATCGTAAAATATTGATAATTCTCGGGTATAAAAAGGGGTCAGGGATTTGGTATTAAAAATGAATATTTAATTACTTGGGAGACAAAGTTAAAAAATGTTATGTGTAACTCTGCAAAGTACAACCATATTATTTTGCAGACCTTTCGTCTCCAGATATTTTATAAGAATACCAGTAGTATTATTTTCATATACTCTAATGGCTTAAAAAACACGGCTCATAAGAGCTTGTACAGCAGATTCTGCCTTTTAATTTTATTGTATTACATGCTTGTTCTTTGTTGCTGATCACATGAAAATAAATCCTACAACACTCATCCATATAAAACTTTTATGCACATACAAATTAGAACAAATGCATTAGTGCTAATTTTATTCTCATTTTATATATTTTTTTCATTAGGTGAAAGTCTCATGGAAGAAAAAATTATACCAGGCGTTGATAATGCAAAGGCTGGGACAGAAATTAAAACAGAAGAGCAAAATGCACCCAAAGAATCATTAGATACTGCAGACTGGATCAAAAACAGCAACAAAGATTCATTGCCAGAACAACTAAGTGAGCAGAAAAGGCAACAGCTTTCAGTTTCTGACCGCCATGTCTATAAATATCGTTGCACCCATTGTAGTTTGGCTTTTAAGACTATGCAGAAGCTTCAGATACATTCCCAGTATCATGCTATCCGGGCTGCAACCATGTGCAGCCTTTGCCAGCGCAGCTTCCGTACATTCCTGGCTTTAAAAAAACATTTAGAAACTGGCCACCCTGAAGTCAGTGAGTCTGAAATTCAGCAGTTGTGTGCATCCTTACCTGTAAATGGGGAGCTCTGGGGTGAAACTGATAATATAGCACCAGATGATCACTCACTAGAGCAGGAAAATGAAAGAGAATATGAAATGGACCATGAAGGGAAAGCAAGCCCAGTTGGAAGTGATAGTAGCTCTATTCCAGATGATTTGGGCTCAGAACCAAAGCGGACATTGCCATTTAGAAAAGGGCCAAATTTTACTATGGAGAAATTTTTAGACCCATCACGTCCATATAAGTGTACAGTGTGTAAAGAGTCCTTCACACAAAAGAACATTCTTTTGGTCCATTATAATTCAGTGTCTCATTTGCATAAACTCAAAAAGGTATTACAAGAAGCATCAAGTCCAGTTCCTCAAGAGACCAACAGCAGCGCTGATAACAAACCATACAAGTGCAGCATTTGCAATGTTGCGTATAGCCAAAGTTCTACATTGGAAATTCATATGAGGTCTGTTCTACACCAAACAAAGGCAAGGGCTGCAAAACTAGAACCAAGCATTAACAGCACTAGTGGAAGTAATATAGCAGGGAACATTAGTAGCCCCAGCCAAGGGACGCTAGATTCTATGAGTTTGCCAACTGTAAACAGCAAAGAAACACACACAGATGCCAAAGAAATAAACAAAAAACAAGCTTCTGAGGTTATACCTCCCCAAGCAACACACCATCCTCCCCAGTCACCAGCACAGCTTCAAATGCAACTACAGCATGAGCTGCAACAGCAAGCTGCATTCTTTCAGCCCCAGTTTTTAAATCCAGCATTTTTGCCGCACTTCCCTATGACTCCTGAAGCACTAGTTCAATTTCAACAGCCTCAGTTCCTTTTCCCATTTTATATTCCCGGAACAGAGTTTAGTCTAAACCCTGATCTAGGACTGCCTGCATCAGCTGCATTTGGAATGCCTGGAATGGCAGGAATGACAGGCTCATTGCTTGAAGATTTAAAATTACAGATTCAAACACAACATCAAGTTGGACAGACCCAGCTACAATTACTGCAGCAGCAAGCACAGCAGTATCAAACAGCACAATCTCAGCATCAACTGCAAAAACAGCAGCATTCCAGTAGAATTGTAAAACAGGAACAAAACAGTGTATCAACTGTTGAAGCCCAGGTACCAAAAGATGTTCAGTGTTATAAAGACCCAGAAGAAGTGTCTGAAAAGCAAGAAAAACCAAAGCAGGAAATTCCAAATGAAAATGAAATAGTTAAAGAGAATAAGGATGTTAAAAAACAAAAGTCATTGGAATCATTGATTCCACCACCCCGTATTGCTTCTGGTGCTAGAGGGAATGCAGCAAAAGCTTTGTTGGAAAACTTTGGATTTGAGCTAATTATACAATATAATGAAAACAGGCAGAAGGTACAAAAGAAAAACAAGCTGGGTGATGGTGAGAACAATGACAAGCTAGAATGTGGAGCGTGCAATAAATTATTTTCCAATATTCTTATCCTAAAGAGTCATCAGGAACATGTTCATGGACAATTTTTCCCCTATAATGAGTTAGAAAAATTTGCTCGTCAATATAGGGAAGCATATGATAAGCTTTATCCAATTACACCATCATCTCCAGAGACACCTCCTCCACCGCCACCACCACCGCCACCACCACCTCCTGCACCACCAGTACAAGCCCCTCCTCCACCGACATCTGCTGTGCCTGTAAAATTGCCAAGCTCCACTTCAACTCCATTGCAAGCTCCACCACCAACACCACCTCCTCCGCCACCACCTCCCCCACCACCACCACCTCCACCTCCCCCACCTCCACCTTCAGCTCCACCACAAGTCCAGCTACCTGTATCTTTAGACCTTCCTCTGTTTCCACCAATTATGATGCAATCAGTCCAGCATCCAGCTTTACCTCCACAGCTTGCACTTCAGTTGTCTCCTATGGATGCTTTGTCAGCAGATCTTACTCAAATGTGCCAACAGCAGTTGGGCTTAGATCCAAATTTCTTGCGTCATTCTCAGTTTAAACGACCACGTACAAGAATTACAGATGATCAGCTAAAGGTACTGCGTGCCTACTTTGACATCAATAATTCTCCAAATGAAGAACAAATTCAGGAAATGGCTGATAAATCTGGGCTGTCTCTGAAGGTTATTAAGCACTGGTTTCGTAATACTTTATTTAAAGAACGACAGAGGAATAAAGATTCACCTTATAACTTTAGCAATCCACCAATAACAGTCTTGGAAGATATTAGAATTGAACCTCCGCCATCTCCTTTAGATCTGCACAGGTCAGATTCAGCTTTCAGCAAGAGGTCATCTAGAACAAGGTTTACGGACTACCAACTTAGAGTCTTACAGGATTTTTTTGACACAAATGCATATCCAAAGGATGATGAAATTGAGCAACTTTCCACAGTACTTAATTTAGTCACACGTGTTATTGTTGTGTGGTTCCAAAATGCACGTCAGAAAGCACGTAAAAGTTATGAAAATCAAGCAGAGACTAAAGACAGTGAAAAGAGAGAACTCACTAATGAGCGTTATATTCGAACTAGTAACATGCAGTATCAATGTAAGAAATGCAGTGTTGTGTTTCCCAGAATTTTTGATTTGATTACACATCAGAAAAAGTTATGCTACAAAGATGAAGATGATGATATTCAATATGAAAGCCAAAATGAAGATTCTTTAGATGCTACAGATCAACCCATGCCAAAGACTTGCTCTAATATTAGTCAAGCAGATGCATCAAAAACAGCTGCAACCACAGTAAGTTCTGGCTCTGGCTCCAGTACCCCATTAATGCCATCACCCAGACCAGAGTTAGGCAAAATTTCACCTAAGTCTGACACACAGACAGAGAAACCAAAGCAAATTGATGCCATTGCAAGTTCATTAGCCTCCAAATTAATACAGTCTAATTCTGCAATGTCTTCTGATGTGCAGCCTTCAGCAGCTCAGCAAAGATCATCTCAACAAATAGGAAGACCTTCGTCTGCATCACAAACAACTTCTGTTGCTTCTAGTCCATTACCACTGTCTATGACTTCCCTCCAGAACAGTCTACCTCCTCAGATGTTACAATACCAATGTGATCAGTGTACAATTGCCTTTCCAAATTTGGAGCTATGGCAGGAACACCAGCACATGCATTTCTTAGCAGCCCAAAACCAATTTCTCCATTCACAATTTTTAGAAAGACCAATGGACATGCCATATATGATTTTTGACCCAAATAATCCTCTAATGGCTGGACAATTGCTAAGTGGTTCCATTGCTCATATGCCACCACAGCCAGGTTCAACACATGCAGCAACTCCTGTTTCTGCTCTTAAAAGAAAGTTGGATGAAAAAGATGATAATAATTGTAGTGAAAAGGAAGGAGGAAACAGTGGCGAGGACCAACATCGAGATAAACGTTTAAGAACAACAATAACTCCAGAGCAGCTTGAAATACTTTATGAGAAATATTTGCTGGATTCCAATCCAACTCGAAAAATGCTTGATCACATTGCACGTGAAGTAGGTCTAAAGAAGAGAGTGGTACAAGTCTGGTTTCAAAACACAAGAGCCAGAGAAAGAAAAGGTCAGTTTCGAGCTGTAGGTCCAGCACAGTCTCATAAAAGGTGCCCTTTTTGTAGAGCATTGTTTAAGGCAAAGTCAGCATTGGAAAGTCATATCCGGTCTCGTCACTGGAATGAAGGAAAGCAGGCAGGCTACAGTTTGCCACCTAGTCCTCTAATCTCAATGGAAGATGGTGGTGAAAGCCCACATAAGTATATGTTTTTTGATTATCCCTCACTCCCAAGGACTGACACATTAAGTGAAAATGATTTACCTTCCACTGTTTCCACACCAGTCAGTAAGACTGCTGAACTATCCCCAAAGAATCTTTTAAGTCCATCATCTTTTAGGGCAGTGTGTAATGAGGATATAGATAACCTAAATGCTACTTCTGCAGAAACTGGATTTGATCAAAGTAAAAATGACTTTGATGAAACATCTTCGATTAATACAGCAATTAGTGATGCCACAACTGGGGACGAGGGAAACAATGATATGGAAAGCACCACTGGTAGTTGTAGAGATGTAAAAACTCCCAAAGAACCAAAAATGCATATAAATGACAGTTTGCCAAAAACAGGAACTACTCCCACTATGGACA
>CAJPDP010759909.1:0-12136 GCA_905336975.1 Bombina variegata variegata
CCACATAGTGCAGATCAAATGATAAGGATCCAACAAAATATGTATAGATAGCCAAATTGCTACTCACGTGGTATTATGCACAGTCGTGCAATATAGGCAGACCAGAACCAAAAGTCGTCCGGCAGACACTCAGGCAGTGTACAGGAAAATCCCAAGGAAGGAGAATGTAGTCCTTAGATAGTCACGAAACACCTTGTCCCACCAGGGGGAGTCCAGGAGTAGATGGAGAAAGAAGGAGGTTGTAGTCCTTAGGTAGTCACAAAACACCTTGTCCCACCAGGGGAGTCCAGGAATAGAAGGTATCACTTAGGATATGACAAGTTGATCATATAAGATGGCCAATCATATAGCCAATAGATGCACTGTGGTAAATATGGTAGTACTCAGTTCTCCAAGAAGATACAGTGTAGCAGCAGATATATAAATAAAAAGGTTTTATTTAAAACAAGATTAAAAAGCAACGCGTTTCTCCGTGTCGCAGCACGGTTTCATCAGGCTGTATAAAACAATACACATACTGCTACACTATATACAATAACATATCCAATCATAACCAAGTTTGAGCTATCCACCCACAAGCTAACACAGCTGATTTCAGTGTGAATGATTGAAAGCGTGTGGTGTTTGGAGGTGTGGCTGAGTCCTGTGTGATTGATTGTTCCAAGTTAAGCTTAGCAACCATGAGAGGTCTATAAGGATCCATTCCTTCCTTAGTATGACAAGCTTATTGGACAAGCTTAAAGTAATATAATACATTTCCCTAAGCTGTCTAAATATATAATAGTAATCAGACTAACCTCTACACAAAACTGTAATGTGATATAAATGTTAGAGTTGAGATCGTAATCATCTATAGTAGTTTACGATTATTATTTTAAGTCCCAATAATACCCCCCATAACAAAGTGGTCATCGAGTCTATATGAGTGTAAATATATACCAACTACTAGCGGCACCATGATTACACCATATCATGGTGATCATCACATCTGTTTACAAAACTACCAACCAATCGTCCATTGGGGGTGTGGTTACTGACCTATTCGTCAGAAATGAACAATCATCCCAAAGTGGTTAATTCATTCTCATAATCGGGGCCAAAGAGCCCAATCACAGCCAAACAGTAGCCGCACCAACTCGTACCTGCACAATATCATGGCGATCATCAGATCTAAAAATGTGAGCTCCCAACCCACAGAAAACTACGTAGGGCATCAGCCAATCATCTAGAGGGGGTGTGGATACTCGCGTCAACATTGAAGCAGAGGAACCTCCAATGATTCACAGTCTATGAGAGCCAGGGGGTGTGTGACTAAACGTCACTAACAGCTGAACAACTATCAGCCAATCATCTGTGATCTATACGCAATACCTCACTTTACCACCGGAGAAAAAAATAATAAAAAGTAATATATAAGCTAATTATGAGAGTACCAGTGTAATTAAAAATGTCCAAACACCCGCATAATAGCATGAACTAGGCGTGGATATATAACACCAACCACCGCTCTGATCCTACATGGTTATTGCAACACGATATAACCCAATAAATACATGGATAAAGCCATGAAATGAAAAAATAGAATTCTTAATTTTATGCCGGTCAAATCAATTAACAAATTCATATGATAATAAATCAAAACAAATAAATAAATATAATACATAAAATAATAAATGTAGTTACTATAATGAATTACAACCAGTTTCTTAATGTAGGCCCCAAAGTCCTTCATCATTAGATGTACAATCAATGCGCAATATCATTAAGTTCAAGGTTGTGTATAAAACAATACCCATATAGATCTAAATTATATATAATAAATAGGAGATATACATTTAAAAAATAAATAATACAAATGATGACATAAAATAATAATGAAGACTATAATATAAAGGAATATGTAAAAAAAGAATAACATCTCCTTAATAACCACAACTAAAATTATTATTAACAAAACAACCAAAACAGTGATGATCAGTTAGGCCATATATCATAAATAAATATGATCAAGAGGGTTACAACAGACGCCCTCATATGTAGTATGACAGAATAAATCACCAGGCATGTCATATCCTATATGTAATTATAAAGTTAATAGGTGTAAGCCCCCATAAATATAGTGACCACTAAAAAACTATTACAAATGGGATACCTAGATAGTAACTAGCCATCCTACAGCAACAATTGATAATAGATATATGTATAAATAAACAGCAAGATCAATAAACAAAGAACAGAGACCAAAAACTAAACCAAAAAAACAAAAATCAGGAATCAAAAATCAAAAGGCAGCAAGATCCATATTCATATTGAGACCAGCAGGAAACAAAGTCTGCAATTTGTAGATCCAAAAAGTTTCCCTCTGTCTTAATCGAGTAAATCTATTATATAGATGAGAAGGTGGAATAGATTCAATAGGGCAAATAATATAGGTGTCAAGGGAACCATGGTGATTCAAGTGACAGTGTCTGGGTACACTGTGATTCCTAATATTATTCTTCATATTCCTAATATGTTCGTTCCATCTATTCCTAATTAATCTGCAGGTACGACCTACATATTGGATCCCACAAAATTTTCAGGTGAGTAAATAGACCACATATGTGGATATACACAATAAAGATTGATGAATCACATATTGCTTACCCATAGTATGGGAATAGAAGGCATTACATCCCGGATTGATATATTTACACATATTGCAATTTATTAAACTACATTTAAAAACACCCTTCTTACTTGTACCAGCCTTAACTAATTGTTTTTTCTGTTGGTTCATAACCTTAGTTCTATGAACAACCACTTTGCTAGGTGCCAAATAGTTTTTATAGAAGCTGCTCTCTTAAAGGTTCATCTGGGTTCAGATGCCAGCAGTTTGCCCAAAATAGGGTCCCTACATAGTAATCTCCAATGTTTCTCCACAATATTTTTAATCTTCTTATAATTAGTATTATATTGGGTGATAAAAGTGGAGTTGGCTTTATACTCACCATTGATATCACTTTTGGGTTTTCGTCCAAAGAAGAATTTTCTATCATCGTTTTTTGCATGTTCATAGGCTGTTTGATAACCTTTTTCAATAAATCTATTGGTCAAAATTACACTCTGTCTCTCATAGTCACTGAGACAACTACAGTTTCTCTGTATCCTCTTAAATTGTCCATACGGGATGTTGTTTTTCCAAACACTATGATGGTTACTTTTTTTTTTTTTTTTTTAATTAGCTTTATTAAGAATAGTAAGAAGATGAATTTATAGGTTGTGGAGACGCAGCTCCAAGTTAGTACATATAAAGCAAAACAGTACATTTTAGGTACGAGGCTAATTAAATTTTACTATCTTAACATTAACTTAACATACCATTGGACTGGAGCAGCCAACACTTACCATGTGTTCTGACTCTTGACAAGAAAAAAAACCCAGGAAAAATAAGGAAATACTGTTGCAAAAAACCCAATGCTTCTATTTGATTAAAACATCGCTCACATAGGGGAGAATTCTAATCATTAGACTCCTCTATCTCTCTACATGGTTAATGCGAGAAACTGGATCTACCTATCCATCTTTGAGGTATGTTTCCCACATTGATAGTACTTGTGCGTAAACCTCCATTCTATCGGTTCGTAAGTAGTAGAGTTCTTCAAGTTGAACCAATTCGGATACTCTTTTTACCCACATTTCTATAGTAGGAGGATCCTTTGACCTCCAGTTCTTAGCTATCAAAAATTTTATGCTGTTTGACATTATAAAGAACAGTTTAATGGAGGGTTTATGTTTTATTTTGGGGGGTTTATTTAATAACCAGAGTAGGGGATCCAAGGGGAATTGTGTTTTAAGTATGTCTTCTATTTCTAATATAATTGATCTCCAAAGATTTTGGATGACTGTGCACCACCACCACATATGGGCCATACCGCTGTTAACATGGCCACAGCGCCAGCATTTATTTTGGGAGTTGCGAAATAGTCGGTGAAGTTTATGAGGTGTGTAGTACCACCTATGGAGCAGTTTTAAGTTAATTTCCGTAGTAGTTGTAGAGATAGAAGTCTTAAGTGTTGTGCATATTATTCTTGACCTAACGTGTTGCGGAATTATTAACCCCAAGTCCCTTTCCCAACTCTCCAAGTATGGAACAGGATGTCCTGGAAAGGGTGTGATCAGTATCCTATATATTAATGATAAGGTATGACGAATAGGAGGTTCTCTTGTGCATAACTGTTCGAATGTGGTCAAAGGTCTAGTCATGTTCAAAGATTGGTCGTGAGTTGTGAGAAAGTGATGTATTCGCCGGTATGTAAACCAATGAGTCAAACAGGAGAAGCCCTGCTGTACTAAGTCTGTTTGTGATTTGATCTGCTCATTTTGAACGAGCCAGTAGACTGGAAAGTCATGGAGGTGTGAGGAATATGAGTGTTTATTTATACCAGGTCCTAAATCTAATTCTCCGTTCTTTACAAGAGATGTCAGTGGGGAGGGCCTAGAGTAAAGGTTCGGAAACAGGTTTAGCACCTTATTCCATGAATTATAAGTTTCTGTGATGATAATACTCGACTGAGAGGCCAAGCCCGGAGGGTGTTTAAAGGCCTGCTAAGGGTCTGGGATCGAGCTATTCTATGTTCCATATCAACCCATCTCTTGTGTTGTTTATGAACATTCCAATCCACTATTCTCTGTAGGAATATGGCATATCTATAATAAGTTAAGTTAATAAGTTAAGTTGGGCAAACCTAAACCACCCTGCAGCTTTGGGAGAGACATAATAATTTTATTAATTCTAGGATGCTTTTTATGCCATACAAAATCGCTAAGCGCACGTTGTAGAGAAGTTAAATATCTTTCTGCTATTGGAATGGGTAGGGTTTGAAGGATATACAAACTTCTGGGGAATACATTCATTTTTATTAGGTTGATGCGACCCAACCACGACAGTTTTTTGGATCTCCAAGTCGAAAGGTCTCTAATTACTTCAAATTTAATTTTCTCATAATTAAGTTGGACTAGTGTCTCTATGGTTGTGGTTAGATATATTCCTAAGTATTTAAGATGTTGTTTATTCCATTTAAATGGGGATAATCTTTCTAGTCTTTCCCTCACTCTCGGTTCCAGGGTAATATTTAGTATTTCAGACTTTGCATTATTAACCAAAAAGTTTGACAGTATATGGAAATCTTGGAATTCTCTAACCAGCAGGGGCAACAAAGTCATGGGGTCCGTTAGAGTGAATAATAAGTCATCAGCGAACAAAGATATGGTGTATTGCTGATCCTCTATTGTAACTCCCACAATATTCGGATGGGATCTGATCTTGATTGCCAGTGTTTCAATTACGCAAGCGAATAGCAGGGGCGACAACAGACATCCCTGTCGCGTCCCATTAGATGTTTTAAACGGTCCCGACAGGGTTCCATTTATTAGTACCTTAGCGCTAGGGTTAGTGTACAAAGAGAATATTCTCTGTATCACTCCCCCACCAAATCCCATGGCCTGAAGTGTCAGCTGCAGATAATCCCAAGCAACACGGTCAAAAGCCTTATCTGCATCGATAGAGAGTGCTATTAGTGGTATTTTGTGTTTCTGGGCGTAAAAAATTGTATTTAAGGCTCTGACCGTGTTATCTTTCGCTTCCCTTCCCATAACAAAGCCCACCTGGTCGAGGTGTATGAGGTCAGGTAACAGGGCATTGATTCTATTGGCTAGCAATTTCGAGTATATTTTTATATCGGTGTTTAGCAAAGAGATTGGGCGGTAGCTAGTGGTTTCATCAGGGGGCTTTTGGGGCTTCAGTAATATAGATATATGGGCTTCTAGGGCTAAACCTGGGAAAGGGTGATTAGAGTCTATAGAATTAAAGTATTGCAATAGATGTGTGGATAGCTGCTCCACAAATGTTGAGAAATATTTGTATGTGTAACCATCAGGGCTTGGAGCTTTACCAGTGGGTAGATTCTTAATTACTATTTGTAGTTCCTCTAGTGAGAAAGGTTCATCTAACGCCTCTCTCTGTAGCTGAGTTATCTGGGGGAGATTTGATTTAGAGAGGTATTCTGAGATAAATTGTCGTCGAGACAGATTGTCTAAATCCTCGCCCTGTGAGTGAGTGTGTAAATTACACAGTTTTTGGTAATACTTTCTAAATGTCTCTGCGATCGCCTGTGTAGACCGATGGGATCTTCCCTCGCTATCCTTTATGTGTAGAATATAATTAGATTTTGTTTTTTTCCATATGTATCTGGCCAGAGAACGGCCTTGTTTATTCAGATCAATATATGAGTGTTGTTTGAATAGAAAGGCTCTTCTGCTCTGTTCTTTCCCTATGATAGAGGCTATCTTAAACCGTTTAGTTTGAAGGGTTTGTAGGGTGGACTCATCTTCTGGTTTTGCTTTGTGGATCTTTTCTAATTGGGATATTTCTTTAAGTAGGTTAGTGGTTGCTTCTCTCTTTAGTTTAGTAAGATATGCTTTGCAGGCCATTAATTCACCCCTAATGGTGCATTTATGGGCTTCCCAATTAATTTGTGGGGATGTGTCTGTGAATATGTTGTGTAGAAAAAAGTCCTCTATCTTGCTTTGTATTTTTAACTTAATGGTGGGGTCTACTAGTAAACTGTCATCCATTCTCCAGATGTAATTTGTTATAGTCTTTGAAGGCCACTACAGGGCACAGTGTACCCCTGCATGGTCTAACCATGTTATCGGTGAGATATCTATGGATCTCACCAGGCTCATACTGGTTATGTCCGTAAATATATAATCAAGTCTACTGTACATTTTATGAGGAAAAGAGTAGAATGTGTAATCTACGATGTCTGGGTTTGCAGCTCTCCAAATGTCTAAGCAGCCCATTTGTTTTAATATATTATTCGTTTTCCTGATGTTATTTTTTGAAATGGAAATAGTATGAGCAGAACTATCCACTTTAGGGTTTAATGGAAGGTTAAGATCGCCCCCTATAATTAACGTACCTTTTTGAATATCGGTTACCACGTTTGAAACTTTTTTAAGGAAGGAGTGTTGTTTTGTGTGCGGTGCATATAGTGAAGCTATTGTGACGGGGAGGCCATATAGGAGACCTGTGAGAATAATGAATCTGCCTTCTCTGTCCCTGCTGACTGAGAGCTCGTGAAATGGAATTCCCTTTCTAATCAAGATGCCAACCCCCTGGATTTTTTTGTGTGCGTGGGATGCGTAATAGCTTTTTCCAAATTTATAATGGAATGATTTGGGTTCTCTTCCCTTCAAGAAATGAGTTTCCTGGAGAAGTATGATATCCCCTTGTTTTCTTTTAAAATCAGCTACATCTGTTGTTCTTTTCCTAGGTGAGTTTAGCCCCTTAGTATTTATAGTTATAACATTTATGTTTCTACTTTCACTTTTCCTAGTGCGTGCAGCCATATGGAAATAATTTTGGTTTGATAGAGTGTGATTGAAAACTTACCCAGATGTACGTTAGAGAGTCAGAGAAGAAATTACAAATAACATGGTTTGTGGCCGTCCAGTCCCGAACATTTTGTAAACTTAAAAACAAGAAAACAAGAAATAATACATAACAATTATAATAACATTCTTTAAAACATAACAAAACCATATTTTGACGTTAATTCGACGAATTACAAAGAGGGATGATCCCTCCTCCCCAGCAGCTCTTCTGCTGTGGCACCTAACCCTTCCCCTTTAGCTTAGGAAAGAAGATATATAGGATCTTATAAGGTCAGGGGGGGGATAGTTTTAACTATACTTTATTTATTGTATAACTTTCCCTGATGCAGGCTAGGGGGTAACTAGTAGTGAGGGAAAAAAGGGTGGGGGGTGGGGGGGGGTACAGGATACTCAGATGGGTGATTACAATTCGAGGTCTATGATACACAAACAGTTGAAATATTGAATTTTATCAACATGCAATCTACTTATCTGGCGATTAACACATAAACCTATTAAACACATAACCTAGGTATAGGTACTTTTAAACATTGAAACCATCTAAATGATGGGCTGATGAAAAAATATTTTATCGTCTTTTGATAAGTCAAGTAAAGGTAATTTCTTGGCAGGAGGCAAACTATATTGTTCAAGAAGAAAAACCTTATACTTATCTGTAGGTATGGGTCTAGGAATTTCTCAATCCAAACAAAGAAGACAGTCAAGTTGGAAGATTCTGGTGAGTAGATATATCACGCTGTTTATGCTTGGGGGGGATGGAGGTCCATCCTGAGCGTGAACTTTCAGGCTTTTTGTTTTTACTGGAAACCTTGGAACCCCCGTCCTCATCTGTCGGTGTGTGAGGGGCGGTGAATGTAAGGCCTAGTGCTTTGGAGAGAGTGTCCAAGTCCGAAGACTCTCTGTATGTCAATAGCTTGCCCTCATGAGGTATAAGAAGACTGAAGGGGAATCCCCATCTATAACGAATTTTATGTTCTTGTAACACAGATGTTATAAACTTTAAGGATTTCCTCCTTTCAATCGTTGTTGGTTCCTTATCTTGAAATGAGAGAGGGCGGATGTTTCTTGCAGCCTGCCAAACAGATTCCCTATCTTTGTAGTGTAGTATCCTAACAATCACATCTCTTGGTGGTGCAGAGGGAGTAGGACGAGGCCTTAATGCCCTGTGGGCCCTCTCTATAGCTGAATCTGTGAAGGTGGAGGACTTAGTGATAAAGTTGAAAAGACTTGATATGTAGGAGTGGAGGTCATCAGTTGAAATATCTTTTGGTATTCCACGTATCCTCAGATTATTCCTCCTACTCCTGTTCTCCAAGTCCTCCACCTTGTCTTGCAGAATAGTGATCATGGAAGCTTGCTGGGCTAGGCCAGATTCTGTATTACTTAGCATTGTGTTGATCACCTCTTGACTATCCTCTAGGTCTTCAATTCTGTCTCCTAGTGTGTTGATTTCTTTTTTGACTGTAGAGATCTCTGACTGTATAAAAGATTTAAGGTCAGCAATATCAGACTTTGAAGGTAGTCTGTCTATGGTAGCTTGCAGTGTAGAGAGTTGTTGCTGCGTTATAGATTGGTCTGAGATGTATGTAGTTGTTTGTGTGGGGACACCTTCTGAATGTCTTTTTGGTGAAGGGGGGGCATTCATTTTCCCCTGATCTGAGGGAGAGAAAAATGCAGATACTGACGTTGTCTGTACGACAGATTTCCCATTTTTGTCAGATTTTGATGGTCTCTTAGACGACATCTTCACAACCAATTATAGGTTTTTATGATAGATTAAGATTTGAAATGAAGCTGCATAGTCTTTGCTTTTCAAGTATAGTTATAGTTCTCACCACTTTTCCCTTTTCTTATGTGATTGCTTTCTGTATAGTTATATATGGTGTTCCTTTTTCTCACTGGGCTTCAATGCTGTCCTTCTACTTAGGCATGAGAAACAACCTAGGCTATATAAGTTAGAATTTTGTGCCACCAGAGTGCTGCATAATTAGCATTTTAGATCCTGTCTTCTTGACATTATTGCGTGCCGTTAATCTATTCCCTTTTCACCATCTCAGTTTATTACATACAGTGTGTACATATCATATTTAAAAGTATAATACTCATCTAGGTCATTTAAAGATTTTTCTGTGTTGGGCTGACCTGCTTCTCATGTACCTTCCAGATCGCAGTGCCCACTGCTCCGGCCTGCCACGTGGGTATGTAAGTCTGATAGGCCCAAGAATTAAAGATGGCGATCGGGGTGCTCAATATCCCTCACACCCCCACTCCGGCATCCCCTGCGTCTCAATAACTTATTTCAGAGCGGTAGTATGAAAAAGTTTTCTTACCGCTGGATCCCCATCTGTTAGGGTATGGCTGCTTGTAGCTCCGTGTTTGCGGAGTTGCGTAGCGGTAATGTGGATCTGCCGTTCATGTGTGCCTGAGCGCGATAGCTCTGTGTCCAGATGATCCGAGCAGTTAGTTTACCCCATATACCTCTTTAAGGCTAACTTCGTTAGGGAAAGGTCTCCCAGGGTGGCTGCTAGGGAAGAGTGGTCCCGGAGCTCAAACGCTATGCGGCCATGTTCAAGCACGGCCAAGCCCCGCCTCACTATGATGGTTACTTTTATAATTGAGATAACTGTTGCAGTCTACAGTCTTAAAGTGAGTAGTCGTAATAATCTTGTCAGCGGAAAAAGTCAAACATAGATCCAAAAATACTATAGATCTCTTATCAATCACACTGGAGAAAGTCAGCCCCATATTGTTAGAGTTCAGATGCGCAACAAAAGACTCAGCAGATTTGGTGCCCCCCTTCCATATAAACAACAGATTGTCAATATATCTGCCATAGAAGACCAGGTTCGCCCAGAATGCTGAGCCGTAAATGTACTGTTCTTCAAAATTGTCCATAAATAAATTGGCAAAGCTCGGGGCGAACCTGGTCCCCATGGCAGTACCCTTTAATTGCAGATAATACTCATCCTGAAACACAAAGTAATTATGTTGTAATATGAAAGCAATTAGTTGTAAAATAAATTATTTTTGTAAATCAGGAATATAAAAATAATTTGTCAGATATTTGGAGATAGCCTCGAGTCCCCATTCATGCTGTATATTTGAATATAGGGCATGTACATCACATGAAATCCAAACATAATTTTCAAGTATCTCATACTTATCTAATTTATAGATCAAATCAGGAGAATCTTTGATGTATGATTCCAAAATAAAGACATAGCGTTGTAGATAGTAATCAACGTATGCTGACATATTATCTGTTAGACTCCCAATCTCTGCAATAATTGGTCTACCAGGGGGACATTGTGCATTTTTATGACCGGCATAAAATTAAGAATTCTATTTTTTCATTTCATGGCTTATCTATGTATTTATTGGGTTTAGTCACACACACCCTGTCTCTCATAGACTGTGAATCATTGGAGGTTCCTCTGCTTCAATGTTGACGCGAGTATCAACACCCCCTCTAGATGATTGGCTGATGCCCTACGTAGTTTTCTGTGGGCAAGGAGCTCACATTTTTAGATCTGATAATCGCCACGATATTGTGCAGGTATGAGTTGGTGCGCTACTGTTTGGCTGTGATTGGGCTCTATGGCCCCGATTATGAGAATGAATTAACCACTTTGGGATGATTGTTCATTTCTGACGAATAGGTCAGTAACCACACCCCCAACGGACGATTGGTTGGTAGTTTTGTAAACAGATGTGATGATCACCATGATATGGTGTAATCATGGTGCCGCTAGTAGTTGGTATATATTTACACTCATATAGACTCGATGACCACTTTGTTGTGGGGGGTATTATTGGGACTTAAAATAATAATCGTCAACTACTATAGATGATTATGATCTCACCTCTAACATTTATATCACATTACAGTTTTGTGTAGAGGTTAGTCTGATTATTATTATATATTTAGACAGCTTAGGGAAACATATTATATTACTTAAAGCTTGTCCAATAAGCTTGTCATACTAAGGAAGGAATGGATCCTTAAAGACCTCTCATGGTTGCTAATCTTAACGTGGCAACAATCAATCACACAGGACTCAGCCATGCCTCCAAACACCACACGCTTTCAATCATTCACACTGAAATCAGCTGTGTTAGCTTGTGGGTGGATAGCTCAAACTTGGTTATGATTGGATATGTTATTGTATATAGTGTAGCAGTATGTGTATTGTTTAATACAGCCTGATGAAACCGTGCTGCGACACGGAGAAACGCGTTGCTTTTTAAACTTGTTTTAAATAAAACCTTTTTATTTATATATCTGCTGCTACACTGTATCTTCTTGGAGAACTGAGTACTACCATATTTACCACAGTGCATCTATTGGCTATATGATTGGCCATTTTATATGATCAACTGGTCGTATCCTAAGTGATACCTTCTATTCCTGGACTCCCCCTGGTGGGACAAGGTGTTTTGTGACTACCTAAGGACTACAACCTCCTTGTTTCTCCATCTACTCCTGGACTCCCCCTGGTGGGACAAGGTGTTTCGTGACTATCTAAGGACTACATTCTCCTTCCTTGGGATTTTCCTGTACACTGCCTGAGTGTCTGCCGGACGACTTTTGGTTCTGGTCTGCCTATATTGCACGACTGTGCATAATACCACGTGAGTAGCAATTTGGCTATCTATACATATTTTGTTGGATCCTTATCATTTGATCTGCACTATGTGG
>CAJPDP010760316.1:0-11124 GCA_905336975.1 Bombina variegata variegata
ATATTTAATAATTAAAATTAAAAAAAATCTATGTGAAGAACATAGGAATGTAAAATATGCGTTTTGCGATTTAGGTCTAACGCAGTGTCAGGTTAGCACACGTGAAGAATTTCTAACCTCAGTGCACGTTGTTGAATTATTAAATATTATAAAAATATTGGGGGGGCGGAGCCTGGCTATGCTGGTGAATTGCCGTGTTTGAGTAGAGCTCCTGAGCCGAAAGCTGGCCTAATATCACAAAGCCTGCATAACAGACTGGACACACTGAGGAGATGAGCACAGGAACCGAGGGGCTCACAACAGTAAGATAGGATTGTCCTTAACTGTCCAAAAAGATCAGTTATCTCAGAATAACGCCCGCGACAGGCCGCAGCCTGACTAGAGTTGGTGACGACGGAACCGGCCGCACAAAATCTACCCGCACAGACTGACCCAAAGACCGATATCTGTCTCTTGCCAAAGACTGGAGGATATTTGTAGGTGAGGTGCACAAGCACTGTGAAAAAGGATTGGTGCTGCTATAATAATGCCCACAACGGGCCGCAGCCTGACTAGAGTTAGTAGCGACGGATCCGGACATACAACCTGCCCACACTGATTGTTCCAAAGGCCGTTGTTGGTCTCATGCCAAGAACCAGAGGATATTAGTAGGAGAGGCATACAAACATTGTAAACCAGGACCAGAACGGACAAACACAGACTGACCGATACCTGATCTGGGTAAGCTTATAAGACCTGCAGAAGTAGGTGATCGGCTGTGAAAATAATAGGCATAGGTGGAGATTGGTAATAGAATTTGTACAACAATACATAAGCCACAATAGGGCCCAATACCGGTTAAACTGAAGACACAAGTAAGCAGTGCCAGTGCAATATAGTGTGCAAAGGAGATAAACATATCTCGGTACTGGAAATTGAACTGTGAAGTGTGCACTTTTAACAACATATATTTTCTAAATGGGCTAATAGCGCTTAAAGGTCAGTCCTGCTAAATTGTTATACTGTCAGGGAGGCTACAAAATGAACTTTTGTGACCCCTGCAACCTAACAGAACCTTAGAGATAGAAGGACAATTGACTTAGTGTGTGATACCCCACGCCTCCTACTGCTAAGGCAGAGGTCCTCAAGATAACAGTCAACACTTTGAAAGGCAAAAGAGAACTAATGTACCAGATAAGGGGACAAAAACAAGGAACATGAATTATTTTCTTAAAACTGCAGATACACAAGCTGCAGAGGATACTCAAGCAGTACACCAAAATAAGGATGAGGATCCCTTACAAGCTTCTCTGTCCTATCATGACCCTCCACAATATGTTACCAAGGAAGATCTTAAAACCCTCTCATCAAAGGAGGATATTAAATAAGTGGTTTCAGAGATTAAATATCTATTCAGTGAGTTGCGTAGAGATGTAACTGAATTATCACAAAGAGTTACAACTGTAAAACAGACACAAGATGTGATACAGGGACAACTGAGAGAAACCACATCACAAACTCAGCAGACTGCAAATATGGTACAGAACCTAATGGATCGTGTTGAAGATTTAGATAACCGTGGCCGGCGGAACAATTTGCGTATCAGAGGGATTCCTGAAACAATTAACCCAAATGCCCTGCAGGGATATTTACAGGACCTCTTCAAAGATCAAAGGCACACCAATGGCACAGGAGGTCAACATTGAAAGAGCTCATAGGGCCTTATGCCCGAAGCCGTCACCAAAAGCTCCCCCGAGGGATGTCATTCTCAGACTGTTGAACTATAAGGATAAAGAAGACATACTTAGGGGCATACTTAGGGGCAGCAGAAACAAGCATCCTATACAACACGCAGGAGTGGCGCTGCAAATCTTCTCAGATCTCTGCCCAACAACGCTACAGAAGCGCAGGGACCTGCGTTTCCTCATCACTACTTTGCAAGATAACAAGATTCTGTACAGATGGGGCTTTCCCACAAGCATCATAGCCACTAAAGGGGACAAAACAGCACTGTACAGGTCAATAACTGATCTAGAAGACTTCTGTACTACACTGGGCATAGCAACACCGAGCCCGGATACTACATCTCCCACACCTCAGACTACAGAAGAGAATCAACTTCAAATTTGACATGTACTGTAAGTGGTTGAACTTTCTTTTCCTCTTGCTTTGCTCGCCTTTTTGAAGAGGCGATACTGGTATTTGCATCCTATATGGAATATGGAGGACCAATTTAGTATAAGTTCTTAAATCCCTCCACTTCCTCTAAGATTCATATATACCCCCCTCGGTTCCTATATTGTATTTTACATATTGAAAATGGTTTCTTTTTATATATATATATTGCTCATTTCTTCAGTTTAAGCTTTAAGTTTTAGTATTGTTAACAATTGCTATACTGTCCTGTCTTATATTTATATACCTAATAGGCCAGCTACATGCACATTCCCTGTAGAGTAATCTTCTGTTGAAAGAGATAGGAAAAAGACAAAAAATAAAACAAGGATAAGTAGTGTTATTAAATAATCTTTGTTATACGTATACCTGTTTTTGAGACACTAGAAATTACTCTTGACTATATTGTTGAGCACATATATATAGAAAAGTTATTTGGAGTCAGTGTGCACAGTTCTAAAAGCTTGTGACAAACTTGCCACAGTTTTTTTTTTCTATCCCCCCTCTCCATCCCTTCCCCCTCTTTTCCACATATATATCATGTAGTCCCCCCGGCATAAATTAAGCGTCCATCCACTCAAATTTCTCACAATTAACGTGAAAGGTCTGAACAACCCGGGGAAACATTCTATAGTCTCCTGGGAATTACACAAACTACAGGGGGATATAATAATGATACAGGAATCGCACTTCGCAAAAAACAAAGAGCCCAAATGGCATAACCATAGGTACCCCACGGCATATTTTTAATCGGGCCCCCTTAAACAAAATGGGGTGGGTATCCTCATACACCACAGAACACCATTCCAACTGCAAAAGATAGAAAGGGATAAAGAGGGAAGATTCCTTATGGTAGTGGGCCTTATACATGGCAGACAAGCAACACTAGTTAATGTCTATGCCCCTAATGCAACACAACACACCTTTTTCAAGGCAGTTTCAAGCAGACTTTTAGAGCATGCTAAGGGCATATTGATCCTAGGAGGGGATTTTAACGCACCACTAAACCCAAGGAATGACACTTCCAATGGAATCTCAAGTGTTTCACACCACATACTGAAACATATAAACACAACAATAAAAAATCATTTGCTACATGATGTTTGGCGTACATTACATCCCACTGAAGCTGAATATACTTACTACTCTAGCCCACACAAAAAATATTCCCGCATAGACTACTTTCTGACGGACTCACAGGGAATTGCATATGTGACAAATAGGGATATTTCACCTATAACATGGTCAGATCATGCATCGGTCTCTTTTGCAATGGTGTGGCCCGATACACCGGCAACCCCTTATATTTGGCGACTAGATGACGCCCTCTTGGATAATCCGTTAGTCAGAGAGTATATGTCCTCCTGTATCGCGGAATACTTTGCTTTGAATGTAACTGAGGATTTACCTTTGGCTACTGTATGGGAGGCACATAAAAGCGTGGTTAGAGGATACCTTATTAAGCATAAAGCTAGGTTGGTGCAGCAAAGCAAGGACAAATATAATCACATTTTAAACACTATCATGACTTTAGAAGAACAACATAAAAAAAAACCTACAAGCTAACATTGAAGTCAAACTAACCCAGGCCAGATTAGACTTTAAACAATTATTACAAGAGGAGAACCAACAAAAAGCGCTGTGGTTGCAGCAAAAATACTATGAAGGGGGGGGACAAGGCCGGGAAATTGCTGGCCAGAGCACTCAAGAGATCACAACTGAAATCATATGTCTACACTATAAAAGACGATAAAGGTAACACATGTAAGGACAGTCCCAGCATTGCAGAAATATTCCGCACATACTATAGGGGATTGTACAACCTTGACTCTCCCGGGGTGGATTTGACTCATGACAGGTCCTCACAAAGGCGACTGGTGTAAGAATATTTAAAAGACATACAGTTGCAGACTTTAGAACAAGATGCAATAGATTTCCTAGAGACACCTTTGACACGAAAGGAATTACAAATAGCACTTAAAGATCTCCCGAATGGGAAGAGCCCTGGCCCGGACGGGTTAGGGGCGAAATACTATAAGACCTTCTTGCCTATCCTATTATCACACTTTCAGACCCTGTTTAATGCTTTCCATGAGTTGGAAAAATTGCCACCGACCATGTTGACAGCGTATATAACTGTGATTCCAAAACCAGGGAAACCGACAGATAAGCCACAAAGTTACAGACCAATTTCATTACTCAATACGGATGTAAAAATCTTAGCAAAAGCGCTGGCAAATAGGGTCAATAGGTTCCTGCCTGGGCTTATCTCCACAGACCAGGTGGGGTTTGTCCCGGGAAGGGAGGCAAGGGATAACACCCTCAAAGTGCTGCAAATAATAGAATATTCCAAACAGGGGGGACTGCCACTCGCGCTGTTGTCAACTGACGCTGAAAAAGTGTTTGACAGGGTGAGCTGGCAGTTCCTTAGGTGTACACTGGAAAAAATGAAATTTGGGGAAAGATTCATTAAAACAGTTTTTAGCCTGTATTCCACTCCAAACGCACAAATTAAAGTAAACAGTGTTCTTTCTGATACAGTAACCATAACCAATGGGACCAGACAGGGGTGCCATTGTCTCCCCTGCTGTTTGCTATCTCGATAGAGGCTCTGGCATGTAACATAAGAGCTAATCCGCATATTAAGGGGATTCAGCTGGGAGGTAGAGACAATAAAATAACTATGTATGCGGATGACTTGCTGTTTACAATCACAGAAGTAGAAAAGTCCATCCCAGCTCTTACACAGGAATTCAACAGATACGGTGCAGTATCCCACTTTCATCTTAAAGAAACCAAGTCTGAGATAATGGGCATCTCTTTTACCCCCGCCACAATGACATGGTTAAAAGATCATAGCCCGTTTGTTATAAACACCAAACTCCTTAAATACTTAGGCATTAATTCAGCAGCATCTGCTACAGACATATTTGAGGCAAACTATGTAGCTCTTAAGAAAGAGATTGAGGCCGATCTCTCCTCATGGAGACACAAGACAATTTCCTGGTTAGGAAGAATTAGCGTGATTAAAATGAATGTCCTACCAAGATTGCTATACTTGTTTCAGACTATTCCTATCCCCCTCCCATATACATTCCTTCTCTCATTGCAAAACCTTATATAGGAGTATGTGTGGAAAGGGATTAAACCTAGGGTTAATAGGGAGACCATGTACCTTTCGAGAGACATGGGGGGCCTTGGCCTTCCCGATCTAAGTCGATACAGAAGAGCAGTACTGCTTCAGAGGGTAGTAGAGTGGTGCCAAGAAACACTACAAAAAGATTGGATAAGAGTAGACAAAGCAGTTCTAGAAGTTGGTGGTATGGCCCCCCTTCTTTGGACAAACAAAAAGCATAGACCCGCTTATATTGCGCATTTTCCTCTCTTAGAGGAACTATTTAATAAATGGGACAAAATTATCCGTACTAGTACACATATATTGACCATATATTCTCCTTTGATGCCGGTTTACAGTAATCCGGAACTTCTATTACAGACTAAGATATTCCCAGCCCAGGTGGAGCTTACAAATAACCACATAGGATGTTACGTGACAGATGGTAGAATTAAGACACAGGATGAAATCATGACAGAAAATCCTGATTGCCCAACTCCATGGTTTGTTTACCTTCAAATAGGTCATTATATTAATACACATAAATACAAACAACAAATATTGAGGGACCTCACGCCATTTGAAATGCTTTGTTTAAAATGACCAGGCTCCAGACACCTTATCTCTCTTATATACACTATACTTCTACAGCTTAGGGATGGTGCCCTCCCAACATACAGCAAAAAGTTGCATGAGGAGTTGGAGATTGAATTACAGAAAGAGGACTGGCTGAGGATAGTCCGAGCCGCAAAAACCTTATCAGTATCTGCACGCATACAGGAATCCCATTATAAACTGTTGAGCCTTTGGTACCTTACGCCGTCTCGGCTTGGGAGAATCTACTCTGGGGTGTCAGACAAATGCTGGCATGGATGTGGAGAGACAGGCACTGTACTACATATCTGGTGGGACTGTCCCCTGCTGGGGCCTTATTGGGCAGCAGTATGGAGAGAGATGCACAGTGTACTGGAATTGGATATTCCAAAAGTTCCAGAGGCTTTGCTCCTACATTTCCCAAACAAAATTCAGAACCCACTGAAAAATACCCTACTAACACTTATGCTTACAGCAGCAAAAAGTCTGATTCCACTCCGATGGAAGACGGCATTAATCCCCACATTGTTAGAATGAAAGCAGAAAGTACAGCATACCCTGCAGTTGGAAAGGTATCATTATATTCGGACATCTAAAGTAGATACTTATGAGATGATTTTACAGATATGGAGGGGGGGGAGACCTGGTTAACTAGAGGGTAAATGAACGAAGAGAAAGTGAGATGTGTATGAGAGGGGTGAGGTGGTGGACACTGATGAGAAACACCACCCCCAACTCCATGGCCCTCCCCCTACAGTCCTTCCACACCTTCTCTTCCCTTTTTTTTTTTTTTTTTTTTTTTATTATTTAAGCCAAGCTGGTATTTGAGTCAGGTTTTGCTGGATCATACGAGGCTGTGTACACTGGATCCAGTATTTATTCTGTGCTATATTAAGTTTTGAAATATTTAATTGTATCAATATTGTTCTTGATCACGATGTTTGATAACTAGATTCATAATGACTACAATGGAAAAAGTGAAAAGGTAGAGCAACTTCAAGTATATTATAAAGTTTACTTAAGAGTGTTGGACATGTTTTATCACCAAGGAGCATTGGGAAGCAAACCCAGTACTAGGACAGAGTCTTTATACTTTTTGACTTTTCTTTCTTTTTCATGTCCAGCAAGTCTCTCAATATTTACTGCATTCTCTTTGTTTGTAAACGTGCCAAAATTGTAACCAAGTTTGAATTTTATGTAAATTAATACCTTTTATGGTTATATCTTAATAAAGCTTTTTTGAGAAAAAAAAAATATTATAAAAATATTAATAATATTTTTTTAAAAATCATAATTCTGGGAGGTGGAGCTGACTACCGATGTGGCACAACTTGCACTGCATGAGCTCCTGATCTACATATAGATTTCAGAGTGTATTTGTTTACATTATTTGAGACTATGATTAAGATCCATATAGGAAGCCTTTGAACAATTTTGGAGTGAAAATTGTGCATGATTACCTAACATATGTTCTTTAGTAATGCCACAAGGCTGTGGATAGAATATTTTGTTGACTGGACCGTAACTACTTTTCAATGAGACAAGCTAGTTTCAAAGCCAAGGCTGCTGCACAATCCCCCCAAGGAAACTGGGTAAAGTCATTAGAGCTACTAAACTTTCTGTTGAACACTGTAAAATTAATATGACAGAGAATAGTTGATGTTCCTACCTAAACCCTTGCACTTCTACAATGGAGGATATATATGTGGTAGTACAAGCCCCTCTAACAGTATTTGAGGGAGTAATGCTTGACAGATTTAATTGCCTGATTAAGATTGTGAAGTCAGAGGCCACATGTGGTGATGCTTCTTTAACATCGATGGCAGAGGAAGAGGGGCTTGCTGGCTTTCTGGAAACTGCACCCTGATCTGCATCTAAAGCTTTTTTCAGAGAAACTGATGTGAACCCTTTGACACTTTTGACTAAGAAGGAGAGCTTGCCTCAGCCTGTATCAAAAGTTGTTCTGGGGCCAACCCACAGTGACAACTTCAGAGTTTTCAATCGGATTGCCAGGAGGATTATATTTTGGGGGAACAATCTCAAACTGCTTTTGAAGAGATGCAAAAGAGTGTTGATTGCACCAGCAACGTTTATCCCTTAGTGGCACGAGTAGGCTGGAAATATGAGAAGTTTGACTGAAAGGGACTTTAGCAATGAGTTTGGGATGAGAGACTTCCAGAAGAATTTTGTTATTCCCCATTTGTGCAATGGGTGCTGTACTACTTCATAGATCAGGTATTGGGTAAAGAGGTTGAACCATTTCGCTGTTCACCCTGGGGGATATACAAAGGTAACAGCCTCTATAAAATTAAATTAAATTAAATGCATGATGACTCTATTGTCTGATATGCTGATATAAGGGACAGTAAATGTATCTCCCTCATAATTCTCAGAACCTCTTATGGTTCTTTCACTACACTGGGACTCTGCTTAAGAGTTGATAGGATGTTATTACTAGGTGCCTATAGAATACTGCTTTAATAGACAGAGGGTCTAGACCTGCATATTTGCTGTTTGATGGGACTCCCTAACTATTGCTGTAATGAAGAGAATATTTTTCTCCCCGGGATTTCTAATTAATTAGAATTGTATATAAGGAAGTGCAGATTATGTTATACTGTTAGCCTTCCCCTCACACCCTATATTAGTCTTTGCCACCCCTTCACTGAGTCTATATTAGTCTTTGCCACCTTTATTATGGTGGCAAAGACTAATATAAACTCAGTGAAGGTCATCACTCCTATATTAGACTGGAATTTCTGGTAGGATAGTAGTATAAATAACTCCATCTAACCCAGCTGAAGCTTATATATGCATAGCTATAATTAAAGCTGCTACAGTGTAAAGTAAACATAGATGCTCACAAGCTATATATTATTTATGTAGAAAAGTCTAATAGCTACTAGAAAATTCACTTTGGTCCCTGCATTTATTCACTAGCATCAAGAGTGCCTATATATGCCTCACAGAATAATACCCTTGCTAGTTAATACATATACCCCTGCAGCGGATGTACTGGCAAACTCGCTAAAGGAACATTGGAACCTACTGACAACTGATGTAACACTACCTTTCCAGTCAATGGATCCTCCGAGAATGGGCTTTAGAAGAGGCCGTAACCTACAGGACCTATTGATGCATACAGATCCTACACATGCATATCAAAAGGAGACATGGATAAAGACACAAAAACCAGGGTGCTTCAAATGTGTCAGCTGCACCACATGTAATTCAATGATTCAGGGCAGCTCTTTCCATCACCCACATTTGAACAAGAGATATAAGATCAGGAGCCATCTTACTTGTTCCACTAAATATGTGATATACTTACTGAATTTTATTTGTGGGGAATACTATGTGGGTAAAACAGATGATGATATTAAAAAAAAGAATGGCTAATCATCAGAGTACAATCAAAAAAGCTTTGGAGAGAAGAGATACTGATCAACCAGTGGCATGGCACTTCATGGAGAAAAACCATACAGTAATGGATCTACAGTTTATATTAATAGACCATGTACCCCCCTGAGACGTGGAGGAGATAGGAGGAAGAAACTCCTGCAGTTGGAGACACGTTGGATATTTACTTTGGGGACTTTACATCCAGGGGGTTTGAACACTAGTATTGACTGGCACTGCTTTTTATGAATATACAAGCTAGTGGAAGTTTACTACCATACTCTTTGTGGACATGGGGCGGTAAGTCACTCTATATATATATTCATCATATTTATTGCAGTTAAGCCCCATGTATATGGTAGTTTAGGGTATGTAGTTCAGTAATGATACATCCCCTTTTTTATGTCCGTAATCCAATGTATGGGGAGTTAATCTAGTATATGGATAGATCACTAACACCCCCTTTTCAGCACATGAAGGTATCACCAAGTAGTGAATGTGATAGCTACAATAGGATAGGTTGGTTATATGGTAGACTATCTATACCTGTCCCATATGTATAGGTTACCAGCCGTGTAATGCATCATTAATTTTTTACCATAAACATTTTGGACCACTTTATGCTCTGTTTGATGTGGTGCAATACACTAAATGAAATTAAGATATCGTGCATGTACATTTTATTACTGTATCACAGGATAGGCTAGAGTGCATGTACCTTTCTCCACATGAATGGGGTACTAGCCATGTAATGCATTTTTTGTTTTAGTCATGTTTTGCTTATTATTTATTATTTGGTACTTATTTTCCTCATTTTGTCTGTTGTTGCTCTGGTTCTTGATGTTTTTTCCTGATCTATTTAAGGGATGAAGTGCCTGTACACTTTGAGAGATATATACATTGCTTCACTAGGACGATGATATGTCTTTGGTTTATATCTGGGGGTGAGTCCATTACATTACCCTATTATGTTATGCATCTGAGTTTAGCCCTGCCCCTGGGGGGCGTTGGTTGTGATGTAAGCCACGCCTCCTTGTGCCGAGTACGGAGGTTTTAGTGTGGAGATTGCCTTTGATGACACCTAAGTTTTGGTGAGTAGATATTTATACCTATAGGTTTGCAAATTATACAAATTTATGGGATTAGCTTTTTCCACACTCTATAGCTTCGATCGAGCGCCAATGGGCATGGCCTACCAACGCACTAGTGGCTGAGCGTATGATTTGAGGTAGGTGCACACGCCTCCCCCTCACACAGCATGTCACACTGAATTGTTTGTTTCACATACGAATGCTGACAACATGGTTTTTGGAGCGGATTCTGGCTACAGTTATATGAATTACTGGTTGGTGGCCTCCCTTTAAATTAAATTTTATTTATGGGTCGTTGTGCGGTGTATGAGTATATAATAATAATATTCATGAATTAATGATGATTGTGGTTGCTTGATTCCTGGATATAGTTCAGAATTTGTATTTCTATTTTGATCACTAGATAGATGCACTGAATACACTATTGATATTATCATTATGGTTCACATTGATGATATGTAAAGTATATCCTTATGAATTTGATAATGTTATATATGCTTAAAAGTTATGTTGATATGCTCACCTGTACACATTGAGGCATATTTAAAAAATGTATTGCTCTCCGCATTTAACATTGCACCAGCAGCTCACAAGAGCTGAAGAGCTGCTGGTGCAACGCCGCCCCCTGCTGACTCGCAGCCAATGGGCCGCCAGCAGGGAGCTGTCAATCAACCCGATCGTACTCGATCGGGTTGATTTCCGGCGATTCCTGTCCGCCTGCTCAGAGCAGGCGGACAGCGTTATGGAGCAGCGGTCTTTAGACCGCTGCTT
>CAJPDP010760332.1:0-11448 GCA_905336975.1 Bombina variegata variegata
ACTTTACAAAATACATTTACATGTTATTCTCGGACTAATCTTTTCTTTGAATACATCATTCTATCTAGCATTTATTTAGTGTTTAATGTCCCTTTAAGCTAGATATGCCTTCCTGTAGAGACCACAGCCTCCTTGTAGGGCTGTAACAGGAAGTAATGGAAACTGCACAGATGAAGTAAAAAAATAAAAGAAAGAAATGGTAAAATCCTTTAAAAATGATGAATAATACATATTGGAATTATTTCTATTAAAGGGACATGAAACCCAACATTTTTCGTTCATGATTTAGATAGAGAATACAATTTTAAAATTTCCAATTTACTTCTATTATCTGATTTGCTTCATTCTCTTGGTATCCTTTGTTGAATGCATTTGGTGAGCCAATAACATGAGGCATATACAGTATGTGCAGCAACCAATCAGCAGCACCTGACCCTACCTAGGTATCCTTTTCAACAAAGAATACCAAGACAGAGAACAAAACAAGTTAGATAATAGAGTTAAATAGGAGAGTTGTTTAAAATAATATGCTCTAGCTAAATCATGAAAGAAAATAATTAGGGTTTTATCAAACCAGCTGCTTAGTGTTTTTATTACAACAGTGAAACAGACTGCTTTATGTCCCTTTAACTAACTATGAGGTTGATCACAATCCTTAAAGGGACAGTCAAGTCCAAAAAAATCTTTCACGTTTAAAATAGGGCATGTAATTTTTAACAACTTTCCAATTTACTTTTATCACCAATTTTGCTTTGTTCTCTTGGTATTCTTAGTTGAAAGCTAAACCTAGGAAGGCTCATATGATAATATATAAGCCCTTGAAGGCCGCCTCTAATCACATGCTTTTTTATTTGCTTTTCACAACAGGGGAGTACTAGTTCATGTGAGCCATATAGATAACATAAGTAAAAAGCTGTTAAATCTTAAAGGGATATGACATTCAGAATTAAAATGTCCTGATTCAGACAGAGCATGCAATTTTGCAAGACGTTTTAATTTACTTATATTATAAAATGTACTTCATTCTCTTGGTATCCTTTTTGTAAAACATCTCATTGTTGGCTCAAGTACAGCAAAGCACTACCAAGATCTAGCTGATCATGATTGGTGGTTTTGCACTTGTGCCTCTTGTCATTGGCTCAGCAGATGTGTTCAGCTAGCTCCCAGTAGGGCTTTGCTGCTCTGGAAATGTTGGGAGCAGAGCTGGGGTTTTCAGGGCAGAGCTAAGGCATGATTGGGTAGTCTAGGCATGGTTGAACATTTCTAGGTGGATTCAGGGCGCACTAAGGCATAACTGGGCAGACTGTATTCCTGTGTGAGTGTGCATGCATGGGCATTAGGTGGTACACACTTTACTGGAAAACAAAGGGAAAGCAGTGGAAAGGACAGTGAGACAAATCTCCCAGCAGAGTCTAATGATATTTTTTTTAAGAGCTCTAAATCTTGATTTAGGTCCTCTCTCTGGTCCTGTATACAGCTCTCCTATACCTTAGAAATATCACCGATCTATAAAACTGGATCTATGTCATGTTTCTTTCCTGGTATAATAAATTAACCCCTTCCCGCCATTAGGATGTTCCATGCCCTCCTAACCACGCTGGGCTTTAGCGCCATTAGGACGGCTTGGAGCGTCCTAGCCGTTCTACTGTACTGAAGATATAACGGCTTCCTAACTGGGATCGCAGGCTGGAGGGCGTGTAACAAATGAGTACACTCAGGAAAGGGTTAATAAAAAAAAGCATACATACAAATGTGTTAAGCATTGTATGCACATTCCGGAGGTCCTAGCAGCCTACCTAGATTTACTCTTCAACAAAGGATACCAAGAGAGCAAAGTCAATTTGATATTAGAAGTAAATTGCAAAGTCTTCTAAAATTGAATGCTCTGTCAGCATCATGAAAGTTTCATTTTGAATTTCATGTCTTTTTTAAATAATAGAGAGTTGAGGGAATCACCTGAAAATGAATGAATGTAGCAGACTGGTTAAAAAAAGGTAAGTTATGTATCTTTTGTGCACAGCTTACATGCAGAAAATATAAAACCAATGTGCCTTTCATGTCTATTTTTCCATCTACAGAAGGTTGAATCCACCTATATTGTATAAATAAAGCATGAACCTGCTGAGTTAGTTGTTGCTTAGCATGAGCAGTTCCTCCTAGCCAGCTGCCCCCTGGGGTGAAATAACTAATGAAGTATTATCATCTATCTATTTGTTGAGCGTTCCTCCCTTGCTCCTGAGCTTGTTTACAACAAACATGCTTTAATAGGGCAGTGGCTGTGTGTTCTAATGCACTTTAATACTGCACAGTTTTGTACACTAGCACTGATTGTGCAATAAGGCACAGCCTGCTATAGATTGTGCACATACAAGTGCTGGGTGGTGCAGGGAGGATTCCTGTAAAAATACCTCCTGTTGAGTTCAGGCAAAGAGGAAGCTGTATGTGAACCTGAGAGTGCACAGTGGAGTGAACATTTAAAGGGACACTAAACAATAAAATTTGTTTTCCCTTAAAGGGATATTAAACAGTGCTCCTTTGGTAAAAAAAATATGTTAAATAGAAATGAACATAAAAAGACTGTTTAAGCTTTTTGTGCACTTTGGGTTGCGCTTGAATTACAAGTTGAAAGTAAAAACTTATTGCTCATCCGCTAACCCAACGCTCATAAAAGCAGAACTTTGAATATCATTAACCTATTCCCCCATAGAAGTCAGTGTACCAAAAAAGTGGGAAAAAACCCTAACACCCAACTCGCACACGCAAACCGGATCCCATATTCTCAAGTGCGCTAACCTGACATGAAAATATTAATAATTTACATTGCAGTGTTCTTCACATAGCAGAACGTGTTCTATTTATTCTTAAATACATATTTCTACATATATCTGATGGTATTTTGGTACAATATATAAACAGGAATGTCTATTTACAAATACATAGAACATTTTCTGCTATGTGCAGAACATTGTAATGTGAGATATTTACATTAAATACACAGTATAACCCTTTATAAAATATGAATATTCCATAAATATGATTTGCACACACACATATATATATATTTATATATGTGTATATATGTATTTAAGTGTTTATATGGGTATATATATATCTGTAAATATATATATATATATATATAGCATACAAGTAGAATGTTACAGTTCAGAAGCCCTGATCTGAGAACAAGCGGTACTCACATATGCGCTAGTCAGGGGAAAGGAAATAGATGGCAGCTGTTAGAGACTGAAACATCAAAGGGGTAAACCCTAATGATGTAAAAGTTAGAATAAATGTACAAGGGGATAACAGCGTTATAGAGGTGGCTGGCACATCCCCATACATATACTGGGAGGAAATCATTGAAAGAAAAATATCTACATACTCCAAGAGGTAGATGAGATTCTAGAAGCATACATTGGCACTCCGGACCTACCAACATCAAGGAACAGAGCACCCCTTCCAGTGCGGCAACTTACCTCATATGATTGAGGTAAATTCTGGTAAGGAGATCAACAGTGTAAACTGTTTATATTGTATAACATACATATCAATTTCACATTGCTCTGTTAATATAAGGACTTGTGAGCGCTGTTATCCCCTTGTACATTTATAATTAAATACATATATAAATAATAACATACATAAATAAATACATATATAAATAAATACATACATAAATAAATACATATATAAATAATTACATACATAAATAAATACATATATAAATAATTACATACATAAATAAATACATACATAAATAAATACATATATAAATAAAAAAAATAAAAATACCTGTAGAGGATTAAAGGGACAGTCTTCTCCAGAATTTGTATTATTTAAAAAGATAGATAAGCCCTTCCCCAGTTTTGCATAACCAACACCGTTATATTAATACACTTTTTACCTCTGTGATTAACTTTTATCTAAGCTTCTGCAGACTGCCCCCTTATTTCAGTTCTTTTAACAGACTTGCAATAAATATGACCTGTAGACCAGACTCAGTCCACAAATAAACCACTCTAATTAGCTTATCAATTCAACAAGAGTGACCCAGTCCTAGACAATTAAACAAGCACAAAAGGAACAAGGTACACAGAGTGCTTTTCCTATAATATTAATAAATATGGTTACAAAAATGTTCTCATTCCTATGTAAGCTTCAATGACAAAGGAGAAACAGCAAATGTGCTGACAAAATGGCAATTACAAGAAACAAAAATTGTCTGAAAATGTCTTTATTTTCAAACCAATTTCATTTTCATATCCTAGTTTACATTGTTGTTATAAACTGTGTAAACCGGTGGTAACGTAAAACATCTCCAAAGACTTTAAAGGGACATGATACCCCCCAAAAAATGTATTTCATGATTCAGATAGTCCATATGATTTTAAACAACTCTAAAATTGACTTTAGCTTTCAAATTTACTTCATTTTGTTGGTATCCTTTTTCGAAGGATCAGCAATGTACTACTGGGAGCTAGCTGAATACATCAAGTAAGCCAATGACAAGAGGCATATATGTGTAGCCACCAATCAGCTGGTAGCTCCCAGTACTGCTGCTTCTGAGCCTACCTGTGTATGCTTTTAAACAAAGGGCACCGGGAGACGGAGTGTAAAGCAAATTAGATAAGAGAAGTAAAATAGAAAGTTGTTTGAAATTGTATGATCTCTCTGAATCATTAAAGAATGAAATTGTGTTTCATGTCCCTTTAATGGAGATACTTGATGTTATCACCTGTTTACACAGTTTACAACAGCATGACAATCATGTGTTAAATTACAAGTGGTGCTTACACACATATCACAAGTTGAAAGAAAACATCACAATATGAGCGCAAAATACATTTTCGATCGTCTGGTTAGCGTGACTGAAGACCTCGTGTAAAGGGTTAAGGCTAAAACTAAAGTTGCACTAAACACAACATAAATACATTAAAATAAATAAGGAAAGAAAAACAGGTGGCTACTGAGCTACAAAGAAAAAAGTTTATTCCAATAAAAATATATTAGTGAAAAAATAAGACACAATAGAGGGAAACAGCAGTCTGACTTCTTATGGTGAGCTTCATTTCAATTATTTTATGTTTATTTAAACTTTATTGCACTATGTTATTGTTTTTCACTTTTAGGTTATAAAGAATCATTTAGGATCTTTGGCTAAGTCCGGATACCAATATACCATACTGCATTTGATGAATTTTTTATTCTGTTATATTTTTTTTCACTGAGGAACTAATTGAAGATTTTTTTTTCTGCAATCAATGTTACACTTTTTCTTTTTCACTGAACTTGGTTTGGATTAACACATTTTTGGATTAACACATATATATTTTTTGGACATTTTACATCACTCTATTTTTAATAACATTTTTCACCTAATTTTTTGATCACACTCTCAAACATTTTTTTCCACTCCCTTTTTTTCTCACAGGATTATTCACATGATGAACTTTCTCATACAATTTTGAACTCTTATGTGATCTAAAAACTATCACATCATATGGTTATCTCTTATTGCTATGCCCTATGTACATTACCATAAGTATCTGACTTAAGGATTTTACCGTATTCTTTTATAATATTGTATTCTTTTATAATATTGTATTTGTTACATGGATCCATGTTTTAATTGAAATACTATAATTCTGTATATTTTATCCACTTTATTATTGTTTTATTATTGTAATATTAAATTTCAACCTTTGCCTAGACACTAACTTAGGCGCTCCTTGGCAATTTCTTGTTCTTTACTTGCTTTCCCTGAGGGTCAGCTGGGACCCTTTTTGCGTTTAGGAGCTATAGGTTGCCTATCCGAGCGCTGATAAACACTCATAAATACATTATCTGATAAAAATTATTCATATACATTTAAAAAAATAAAGGGCTAAAAGGTATGTAGTAACATAGTAGATGAGGTTGAAAAAAGTCAGAAGTGCATCGAGTTCAACCTAAACAAATCTAATAAACTTGCAAAAAAGCTCTAGTTGATCTTAAAGGGATACAAAACCCAACATTTTTCTTTAATGATTTAGATAGAGCATACAATTTTCAACTTTCAAATTTAGTCCTGTTATAAAATTTTCTTCGTTCTCTTGCTATCTTTATTTTAAAAGCAGGGATGTAAAGCTTAGGAGCCAGACCATTTTTGTTTCAGAACCTGGGTTACACTTGCTTATTGGTGGCTAAGTGTAGCCAACAATAAGCAAGGGCTAGCCAGGGTGCTGAACCTAAAATGGGCTGTCTCCTAAGCTTTACATTCCTGTTTTTTAAATAAAGATAGCAAGAGAATGAAGAAAAATTGATAATAGGAGTAAATTAGAATTTGCTTAAGATCGCATGCTCTGTCTAAATAATTGAAGAAAAAGTTTGGGTTTGGTATCCCTTTAAGGCTTTATAAACAAACATTAGCACCTCATAAATGTGTAGTCTCTGAAGGATTTCTACTCCTCGCGACAGAATTCTGGTATAAGCCCAGCCAACAGTGAAGCAGCGCAGATAGGCAGGGAGTTCTGCGTGGTACCTATGCATGAATAAGAAGATTTAGTTAAATATGTATTCTAATTAAACAAAATGCTAAACGAGATTTTACTTAAAAAGGTACAGAAACCCCCTTTTAATTACAATACATTTCTGTTGTGCTACTAAAGAATAACATAATCAGCCAAGTCATTTCTAGAGCAAAATTAAAATCCTTTCTACTGTAATTATTTTTCAATAGCCAATCTCCACCCACCATTTGCCTTATTTGGAGGAGCCAATCTGGGTTTTATTCAGTAAACTACCAAGCTAGCTGTCATAAAGTTATAAAATACATTTATTTGCAGTTCTTATCAGTTAAAGCTAATTGGGGACAGATGTCTAGCTGAGCCAGCATTAAGAAGTCAGCAGGTGCATTTAGAAATTGCTCAATTTTCAGAGCTTAGTTACATGAAAGGGGCCTCAACAGATAATGAAAATATATTTCAAAGTAGTTTCATTATGGAAAAACATATTATATACAAATATCAAGGTGTTCACTGTCCCTGTAAAGTAGTAGTTTCATACAGAATTTTTTGTTTTTACTTCAATGCATAATATTCTATCAAATCTATAGATCAAGCCAAACAATAGCATACTAATAACAGATTCTTGTTTTTTGTATCATTTATAAAAACAATAGAATACAAACATGTTGCATAAAACACAGATTATAAAAGCTATTAACCTTTTGGCTTCTGCTCTATCCAACTGGTTTTCAAACTTGTCCTCAGGCCTCCCTAACAGGCCACATTTTGAGGATATCTGAACCAGAGCAAAAGGTGAAATAATCAGCTAATTAGTAAATATGGTTATTTTACCTGCTCATCCAAGATAATCCTGAAAACCTGGCCTGTTGGAGAGGCCTGAGAACAGGTTTGTTCTATCCTGATATGTAGCCAACTTCTCTATTGGTTTAACAATTAGTAGAGCCATCTAATTTATTTCTTAACTTAAATAATCCCAATTGTAACTTTTTAAAATTAAATGTTCCAAAAGAGAATACACCTACAATTTTTGTTCCAGCAAACGTATAAAGCATCTTTCTGTTGCACCTCAAAAGGGTGAATCTTAAAATGTGTCATATTTTTAAAAAAAAATTGATGTCTCTTGTTTAAACCTACTTTTTCATGTAAGCCTTATGGAAGCTTGTCCCAATCCACCAATACTGATATGATAGATGTCACACTGCAGGACAAGTAGCATATGTGAGATCATCTGCTAATAGAAAGGACAAAATACTATACATTTCATAGCACCAACACTTGTCATTCAAATTAGTATTATGAGATTTTTTAACTTATTTATTTTTAACATCTTATAAAAACAAAGGGACAGTAAAGTCAAAATTAAACTTGACTGGATAGAGATTGAACTTTTAAACAACTTTACAATGTATTACTATTATCAATTTTGATTAGTTCTCGTTATCCTTTGTTAAAAGTACTTCTAGGACTTCCGGTAGGCGGCGTTTTAAGATGGCCACTGTTTCTTGAGGCTCTGTGCAGATTGAAGCCAAAAGTGGCTATATATCTCGCCATCCTTACATCCCTTGGCAACTTCTGTGCCCGGAAACTCTCTTGGATCAAGGTACACCACCCCTTGGCCACCGAGCAAGTCAGAACTGAAAAGGCCTTTTGGCGTTGTGGCGGGTTTTCCACTGCCATGCTGTATATAGTTCTGTATCAACTCAGCCATTTATCAATCCCTCTTCCTGATCTTAAGCAATGAAAATGTCCATCACTAAAGAACCAGACACTGGCACCCGCATCCTAGTGGAAATAAGGGCTATATTCTTGCCTAGGTTAAACCGGCTCCTAACATCCTGCACTGAGCTATATGCAATAACAAAGATAGAGGAAAGACCTCTCCGACTGAAGGAGTCCATTTCCAGTAGACATGCTCCTGCCTTACAAAGCATAGTAAGTAATACAACATTTTACTCAAGGGGAACAGACCACAACCTCATGACTCCAGCTTCCTCACAGAGAAGACCAGCGTCAGCAGCATCAGAAACCAGAGCAACTTACTCCTCCTACCTGAACTTGTAGGAGTCAGCCACAGATTCACTTCTGGATCCGAAGAAAGGCTTACCGAGACCTCCAATGTCCCTACAGGAATCTATCCCAGCTCCGAACACGAATCTGGGACCGAGCTTGGTAAAGAGAGCTGCCTACAGCACATCCCATCCTACAAAGGCAGCAGAGGTATTCTACAGCTCGCAGTCTGCACGCATCATTGCAATGGGGATCAACGGGATCACTGTGCCCGCAGTTTTGATAGCACGACTGGTCATCAACCCTGGAACTGACATGATTGCTAACATAGCAATGGAACACGCACAGAAGAAACGACGAGACTCCGGCATGCAGAAAACACCTTGTTATCTCCCCCATAAGTCTCTCTACTGGTGGCAACAGTTTAGGACTCGATTAGATACGGGTGTTGGCTGAACTGTAATCCCTCACTCATATCATAGAGGGTTTACCAGCTTTTGGCCCCCTTTTATTCTGATATTTACTTATGTCGTTGTACAACCCTAATGATACCTAATGTCTTCAGTCCAATTACTCAGTTAACAGCCCTTGCATGTAATACTGTGATATTAGCTTGTTTCAATCGGGATTTTTGCTAGTTCTGACAGCAATACTAATATGTTTGTTTTTGTTCTCTCGCACCACATCTATAATTGCCAACACAAATACTGCAGCTGGCGTTAGATATTTACCCTTAATTACATTTTTGTTTAGTCCTCCTCTTACTTCAGCGCTTATATATTCTCCTCAATTTTTGAACTGAACCTAGTGTTTTCCATTTTTCCATACCCACATTTATTTAATACCCTTCTATACATTATGAGCTATACAAAATGAAAACCCTATGGCATGCCTTAAGTTCATGGATTATACCTAATATATTATCTATTGGTTCCATAATAAAGGATAAATAAGATCACTTGTTATCTGGCTGTATGTCAATATATTAAAAGCATACTAGTTCTCATATTTAAACTTGAGCGCCATAAAACTTGGTATCTGAGTGTTACAATTTTGATAACCCAGCTTCACTTATATCGCACCCTGTAATACTATTTTTGATTTGTTGGTGTTTTAATTTTGTATATCCGTCTGATTAATGTTATAAAATTGAGACCCCTTGGTTCTTTCCCCTTAGCCAAGAAACCAACCAACCCTGAAAATGCTTGTTATTAATATAACATACTTTTTTGAATCTGCAGTACATGTACTATATTTTGTTGTCCCACTCCATTTCCATGGAGGTATTCTGCTCTAGACCAGCGATTAACAGTCTATTTGAAATATATAACTTATCATAAAGTTCAGCCCATGGTTGATCCCCAACATACACTAATTAGTACGAGACTAGTTAAGTAATCTTAGGTTTACAACACTGACAACATAGATCGTATCACTATATTATGTGGGTCAGATGTATCAGGAAAATTGTCCAGCACCGCATTCCGCTATCCTATATCTGATGAAATTTTTTTATAAATGTAGAATGGGACACTATGCGTACAGACTGTTAGTCATGCTAAGTATAATTTTTGGTAGATTTGGCTATCCCCTGTTTGTTTGATTGTTTGTTTTGTTGTGGTTTTGTTTGGAAAATCAAGGAGTTCAAGAGATTTTCAATATCCCACTAACCTCAGATGTTTTACATGCCAAATGTGCCATCCGGACTTACAACATCCTTGTATTCATACACTGAGATGGACATATCCCATTCTGGTAACCCGTCTCTGCCTAATATTAAGAAGAACTGTATATGCATACTGAAAACCCCCACTTTTAATACTCTGACTGATGGACTGTACTTTGTGCTATAACAACTTTTCTGTTGTGTATCTCTATTTATGTGTGTCATGTACCAGAACTCCTTGAATAAAAAGAATTACATTTTTTTTTTAAAAAAGTCATTCTAGGTGGGCTCAAAAGCTTGCACGTGTCTTATGCTATCTGGTAGCAGTGTTTGTAACTATATATAATACTGCTATTAGCAATGTTACAAACACTGCTGCTATAGACTCGTGCACGCTCCTAAGCTCTTAGCCTACCTAGGTTTAGTCTTAAACAAAGAATACCAAGAGAACAAAGCAAATTTGACAATAGAAGTAAATTGGAAAGTTCATTTAAATTGCATGCTGTATCTGAATGATGAATTTATCATTTTCACTTTACTGTCCCTTTAACCCCTTGAGCCAATAAGATGTAGATCTACGTCATGCGGTACATAGCCCAGCGTTCCACATAACCTAGATCTACATCACAGTTTCAGGCAGCCCAAGCAGTCTTGGTTGCCTAGTAATGCTACACTATGGAAAGTTCCCTACACTACAAAAAAAAATGCCCTATACTGAAAACTGGCAGACTGTCTGACAGTACGTAACATAGTTGCGAGGGAGTGTGGGGGGAGGAAGCTGTTTGTGGGGGATCAGAGAGGTGGGAGGTGTCAGGTGAGAGGGTAGTACCTATATTACAATACTATCTCCCTCATCAGCTAACCAATTAACCCCTTCACTGCCAGAATTTCAGAAGTGTGGTGCACAACTGCAATTAGCGGCATTCTATTGACCAAAAAGCTATGGAAACACCATTCAGGTCTGCTGTTTCTGAACAAAGGGGACCCCAGAAAAGCTTTTACAACCATTTGTCTTTATCACTGCAGTAGTTGTGTGTAAATAATTTGAGTGAGAAACCGAAAGTTTGTGAAAAAGTTTCACATTTCTTAATATGATTGATCGCATTTGTCAGTGAAATGGTGGCATGAAATATACAACAATGGTCCTAGATCAAAACCTTGGGTTGTCTATTAAATTTTGTTAAAAAGAGAAAAGGAAATGTATTCTTACCTGATAAATTTATTTCTTTTTCGATACGATGAGTCCACGGATTTCATCCCTACTTGTGG
>CAJPDP010760623.1:0-11180 GCA_905336975.1 Bombina variegata variegata
GCGCTGGTATTTGGGTGCGATATGGAGCTCAATTTTGCTCAACGCTGCAATATTGCCTGCTAACGCCGGGTTTATGAAAACCTGTAATAGCAGCGCTATAGGGAGGTGAGCGGTGGAAATAACTTGCAAGTTAGTACCAAGCCGCTCTTACAACAAAACTCGTAATCTAGCCGTAAGTTTTGCACATGATTCAAGCCTCAAACAACAGAAGACAAGACACTTTAAAGGAAAAAATAATCACCAGCATTTACAAACACAAAATAAATGGCTTTTGTTTTAGTTGTTTTACACGGATAATATAAATAAACAATAATACATAAGTCCATGCAAAATGTAGGTAGAATTTTAAATTAAAAGACAAAGAGATCATCCATATTGTTCACTATAATTTCTCATGAGCCTCATATCTGACCTGCAAAAAACTTTGAATTTAGTTCAGATAATTTTGGTTCTTTTTTCTAATATATCCCTGTCTATTAGAGACGTTTGTTTGAATTAGGGACATTCCAGCCAGAATTGGAATCTATACGGATGCATTTCAGTTTTGAATATGTCTTTTTGTACTATACAAGTATTAGCAAAATATTTCTAATACAAGCTATAGCTGTTTTCAAAGTGTATTTAAATAGACACCATTCACCAGCATTTTAAACACAGCACTTGCTCAGAGAGCCTAAGGTGCTTGTACCATCTGGTAATGACTCTATGGGGCCGATTTATTAATGTCTAGCAGACATGATACGCTGTAGCGTATCATGTCCGCCAGACATCACTGAATGCAGACAGCATCTGGTGAACTGCTTGTGCAATGCCGGGTGTCAATCAACCCGATCGTATGAGATCACAGTCTCAGAGGCAGTGGACGAGTTAAGGAGCAGCGTTCTTAAGACCGCTGCTTCTTAACTCCTTTTTCCGGAGAGCCTGAAGGCTCGCATGAAAACAGGGGTATTTGGCCCCATTCGAGCCATGATAAATCGGCCACAATGGAGTTTGATGCCCATTGTTTCCAGTGAGCCTTCATTGTTTCCAGTGAGCCTTCATTGTTTCCGTCGATCAGGTTGATTGACACCCCCTGCCATGAATCTGCAGGGGGCGGCATTGCACCAGCAGTTCACAAGAACTGCTGGTGTAATGATAAATGCCGACAGCGTATGCTGTCGGCATTTATCAAGATGCGGCGGTCATGATACGCTACTTCGCATCATGTCCGCTCGCACATTGCTAAATATGCCCCATAGTGTTAATTGCCGTCATGATACAAGCGTCACTGGCATTCTAAGCAGCTGCAGTATGTAAAATGTGCATTGAGAATATCTAACTATGCTTTACATGCATGTGCAGAGAAACATGTTAACACTAAAGCAGTGCTAACTTTTAAAAGAAGCATTTTTGCCAATACATTTATATCGCAAATATGTTTCTATTCAAAGATGTAATTCTACCATGCACATTTACATTTGTACTGCAATCTCCCTTTAAGCCACCATACTAAAGTGTGCAACAAATCTGTAACAACTGACTTTTGAGGTTTGGTTTGAGGTAATACAGAAACAAATATTAGAAACTGATTTAATCTGGATGATTAACAAGCCCTGCTCTTGCACAACCTGTGGCACTAGAACAGGGGACATGGCTGCACAACCTATTGCTTGTACAATGTTAAATATGGGCATCAGATCCTGCCAGCTTTCCACGATGCCCGACAGACGAGATTCCAGGAGACAAATATTCACATTATCTGTCTGGGCTTAAATTTATGGAGCCCATTGTTTCTTATCAGTAGAAAAATACTTTAAAAAAAACACACAAACACTATTGTAATACATTTTATAAAACCACTTTTCTAGGTGTGAAACAAAGAAGAAGAAAAAAACTTCATATCTACTTAAGAATATATTGCAGTACTGTACTTGTCAGTTATCTACAAAAATCCTAAGGTTGTAATGTATCTTTTCAGCAAACACTGCACTTTCAGAAAATACCTTTAGTTTGTGGATATCCTGGTAAATGGCAAAAAGCCACTACCCTGAAGACAAAACATTGATTTTTAATGCAATTGTAATAGATGACAATCAACAAACATTGACTTGTCCTTTTTTAAACCCCTTGATCGCAAGCTTTCTGATTACATATTTAACAATCCAGCTTTCCAGGACAACAAAATCAGCAATATCAAATTGTAACATTGTAATGTATCTTGGGAATCTGGGCAATTGCTTAGTGCAAAAGATAATTTAATATTTTACATATATTTAATGTACAGCAAAATAAAGTAAGAGCGTGATAATTTTTTTTTATTAGTGCTCCATTTGTAATTTGACCTTGTATTTCTCTCTCTCTCTCTGTATATGCACACATGGCAGTGTGCTTCATGATGTTATATATATATTTTAAAATAAAAAAAAAATATTCTAAGTAAAGAAAATAGGAATTTAAAGAGACAAAAAACCAAACAGTTTTCTTTCATAATTCAAATAGAGCATGTGATTTTAAACAACTTTCCCCTTACTTCTTTTATCTAATTTTTTTGTTCTTTTGGTATCCTTTGTTGAAAAGAATACCCAGGTAGATTCAGGAGCTGCTGATTGGTGGCTGCATATATATATATATATATATATATATATATATATTTGCTCACCCATATGATTCTATCGTAAATCTTATGCATGGTGATTCTATCGTAAATCTTATGCATGGTGTTTTGGCATTGGATTACAAGTTAAAAGTAGTAACATTACTTCCTCGTGCCATTTATTGGATAGCATATTTTATCGCAATGTGATTTTCTACGATACTGTGTTTGTGCTACATCCCTTACACACTCAAAGGCTTGCTTGGGCTGTGATGTCATTAAACTTGATGGGATATAAACACGTTTTTTCAATTAAAACAGACTAAGGGGCATATTTATCAATGTGCGAGCGGACATGATACAAAGTACATGATACAGAGTATTGAAATACCTGTCTTGCTCTGTATTGCACAGATTTCTTTTGTCAGTGAGTAGAGCCTACTGAATCCCTGCGCAGCTGTAGTGCCGCAGACGTGACAAGGAACATTGCATAACAGTGTGCTTCTTGATGTTGGTAACATTAGAGACATTTCAAAGATCAAAATAAACCACGGTTAGTACATTTTTAGTACACACATTTTTAGTACACACATACGTGTGAGTGCATTTAAAAGAGGGAAATCCAATCCTGTACTGTCCATTGAAAAAATATATATATATATATATGTGTGTGTGCTCTGCATTAGTACTGAACACTGATCCATCCATGATGCCACTTTGTGGCCGCCAACTGTTGCCACACAGACAAGAGCCTGATGATATGGTAGTCATGAGTGGATCCAGGATACTTAACAAACATGTTCATAATGTGCATGCTGCTAATGCAAAGTGGACATTGATTGAAAGTGTTGGATGAGGTGATATACCATTTGCTGCCTCCAAAGTAGCCACAGAGCAATATGGGTGCAGTGTATTGCCCCCCACATGTTTTATTTGCCTCCATATTCTGTTAGTCTCTCTGGAGATCAGGCCAAGTATTGTCAGTGTCAGGGAATCCTGTGACAGGATGAACCTTGTTGAGGAGGGCATTCCTAAACTTCCCCATTAGGAAAGTGAAAGTGCCTTAAATCATCCTTTATGACATGGCATACACTAATAATGTGCTGCATATAGATGTTCTAGCTGTCATAAGCCTCAGTGCACAAACCCTGTCCATGTGTGCAAGATGGGTAGCATGTATGATTGTGTTGAGACAGAGTTGTGCACAAACAAGTGAACAAGCAAACTCAGGATCTATATTTGCATTGCCAAATAGCGAAACCAATTAGCCAATCATAAGAGCACTGCTACACAATGTTAATAAAAAAGGCCTGATAGGCAAAGTTGGTCATCTGGGATGTATTGGCTGTGGTTTTTGTTTAATTTCTAGTACACTAGAGATATGTGAGAACCTTAGTTATGATTTTTGACCATATACAGATGAAACATATTGAAAACATAAAAGCCCAATTATTTAACCAGAGGTAGGAGCTGTGGTTAAAAAGTCTTGACATTTTCTCAATAACTTGACTGTGCGCATATTACCCAGTAACTTGTAATATGAGTGCAGAATAGTGATTTTCGTGGGCCTATTTAAAAGATAGGATGCATAATTTTTTAAAAGCTCACAAAGCTTAATTCACGATAATCTAATCACAGCTGAGCTTGTAATAGGGCGGGTGCTAAAACCATGACCACAAGGTCACAAGTGTATGTGTAAACCTTGCACAGTCAATAGAACTCCCCTCTTAATGTAGCCCATACTGTTTCTGAATCATGAAAGAAAGACAAAATTAAGATTTGGATCCCTTTAAATTTGCCTTTAAATTATAAATATATTGATAATTTTTTCTATTATATAGTTTTCCTCTGCATCCTATTTTTAAAACAACAGTAAAAGATCACAAATTCTCATGATACCATCTGGATAGCAGATCTTATTTATATGTGTAAAACTTTATCATCAAAAGTTCAATAAAAACAATTAACATACCTTTTACAGTAATGACAAGAAATACTTTGTAATATAGAGAATTTACTTTGCCTGTCATGAGTAAAAAATGTTAGCTAATGCTAATGAATTGATTTTGGTGTATATACTCAATACTTCGGCTACTTAGAATGCTAGAAAGAAATTTAAATGCTTCCTGGTCTGTGAGGCTAAGTAGATTACAAGACAAAAAAATTCTTCAACTACTGTTGTGTTTATTATTTAACATTTGTCAGTGGTGACATTTACCAGTAAATCCTAAACTGAATGTCTTTGTATACTCCAGAGGAATGTATGCAACGGACGTAAGGAACTGAAAATAAAAGTAACTTTTATTATTACTTTTAGCTAAGGATAGTACTTTGTAAACTGTTTTAAAACATAATTGCAGTTGTCAAGGATAAAGAATGTTTGAATGTTAGCAACTGTTGTACTGTATTTGATATTTGCCATAATAAAATAATTTTAAATAGTAAGCCTAATATTTATTGACAACTTTTGAAAGACATATTACTCCTACAGCAAGGTGGTTGAGGGGGAACTGCTATTGCATTTACAGACCTGTTAAAATTGATAGAAATTCCATAAAACTCAACATTGAATTCCCCATAAAAATGTAATTGCATATAATTTAAACAATAGTAATGTATTTTTTTTTCTCAATTTTCTGCTTTTCTGCTATCATTAGATAAACTGAGGGGCATGCTGCTGGATTCAGTATTCAGATCCCTGATCCTACAACATTCATCACAGTGGTAGAGTGGGTGTCAGTTGCTTTATATTAAAACATTTTAAGCCAGATATATACACCAAAAATACCCAGACAGACTTACAAATAAATCTATTAGATACACAAAGAGATGCCAGAACTAAGCCAGTTAAAAATAGAAAGGGCACTCTGGCCCCAATATTCAAAGCATTGAAGAGAAACTGACTTTCTGGCTTTGACTACCTTGCAGCCCATTGGTCTGTTAATATTTTCTTAAAAAGGGGGGCGGACCCACAAAGTGCTGGCAAGTGGTGATGTGTCTCCTATTGGATATAATGGGGAGCGCAACGTCAGCTAAACGTTGCAAACATCCTCACTTGTCAGCACTTTCAGCAAGTGGCGGGTGGGGGGGTTCCATATATGAAGACAGTGTGCTCACTGAAACCAAACACAGTTTCTGTGTTGGAACACTTCAAATAATGCCTGTGTGACCTTACTGCAACTATACTTACACTACCTGCCTCACACTGGAAAGTTTCACCACTAAAACTGTGGCGAGACAAACATGGCTGATACCCTAACCTGTACTTCAGAGATTGCAATATATCGCACTGCTAGCAATATACCCCAATCAAAGAACAGGTTACTCCCCCTGGAATGCCCGGGCTATCTCTCACAGACTGCCTACACCTACATCATACTCTAGTTATACTCCTCCTGGAATGCCCCGCTAACTCCATAATACCCCCTACATCTACATCATGTCTTAGATACACTCCCCTGAAATGCCCAGCTAACTCCCACATAACTCCTACATCTACTTCCCTATACTCCTCCTGTTTAAATCAGCCAATAGGATTTAAGCAGCTCTCATTCTATTGGATGATTTGATGTCCCTTACCTGCCAAAACGTATTCATTAAACAAGGTCGGGAGTCTATCTAAAAGGGATAACAGCAGTCTGACCAGGTGAAAACAAAATAAATACGTACATTTCTGGAGCAGCATCATTTTTAAGGTTGATACTCTTCCTATCCAGGACACCTACTTCTATTGGGGAAGAGAAACAAGCCATTTAAGTTTCTTTAGTCAAATCTTATAATTATTTTCTAATATCCAATCAATGATAAGTAAAAGAGTCGCTCCCAAATATCCTAGTCCAATCCTAGACCACTTGAAAGGGTATAAAGCATAAACATCCTTTACCTGCCTGTCAGAGAAATTAAGAGGAAATATCTCCATTTTATCTACATTTAACATAATATGACAAGGTTCTAAAGTATGTAAGCAGGAGTGATAGAAGGGAATGTGTTGGTCCATAGTGAAGATTGTTAAATTATCCGCAAAAAGGGACAAATTCAATTTACCAATATTTAAAAATGTAGACATTTACAATTGATAGGGATAGTCTAGTAAAAATAAAACTTTTATGATTCAGATAGAGGGGCCGATTTATCAAAGTGCAGCATACACTGTCTGCATTTATCATTGCACAAGCATTTCTAGTGAAATGCTTGTGCAATGCCGCCCCCTGCAGATTCCCGGCTAATCGGCCGCTAGCAGGGGTGTCAATCAACCCGATTGTATCCGATCTGGCTGATTGCTGTCCGCCACTTCAGAGGTGGCGGACGAGTTAAGGAGCAGCGGTCTTAAAACCGCTGCTTCTTAACTCCTGTTTCCGGCGAGCCTGAAGGCTCGCACGGAAACAGGTATATAAGGCCCCATTCGGGCTGTGATAAATCAACCCCATAGCATGCAATTTTAAGCAACTTTCTAATTTACTCCTATTATAATTTTTTCTTTGTTCTGATGGTATCTTTATTTGAAAAAGCAAAAATGTAAGCTTAGGAGCCGGCCCATTTTTAGTTCAGCACCTGGGTAGTGCTTGCTGATTGGTGGCTATTTAGACAATCTATTTAAATATGGACCAACAAAATACACACAATCACACAATGCATTAGCTAAAACCATTGAGTTCTATAAAGACTATTGCTGATTGGCTAGAATATTTACTTAATTGCATAACTGCTGCACAAAATTAGGTTTCCTGATCAGCCCTTAATTAGATGTACCTGCCACACGTATAAATATACATATATATTTTGAGCAATAACACAGTCCCCATAGACCACAATGTAAAGGCACTTTTCAGTGCCGTTTTTTTTCTAATACCCCACATCTGCAAACTTTAAGCCCTTAAAACTTCTTTGTGCAGTTATTTAAAAAAAATGCTACTTTTTTATTTTAAAAAGCAACACTACAATTTATTTTGGGGGCAATAGGGGGACATTTTTAAAATTAACCAGAGGTCTGACCTCTGGTTATTTCTCAGAGTGCTAAATGCTACCGCGAGACACTTGTAATGGCTGGTTATTTGAGAATTTGCCTATTTACGGCCGCAAGTTAAATTAGCACTCCATTTGTAATCAAGTAATGTTAAAATAAGAAGTTAAAAGTGTACCAACATGAGTCTTGCAACCTTGGTGAGTTGGCGGGTGTTTCTTGAATATGTCTGAATATTAGAAAATCAGTCTCCTGGTCTGAGATCTAATGCAAACTTAAACCTACTTTCAATAGTCTGTGACCTATACTTTAAGTTAACATTTTTAAGTAAAGCTCTGAGGTCTGAGATCTAATGCAAACTTAAACCTACTTTCAATAGTCTGTGACCTATACTTTAAGTTAACATTTTTAAGTAAAGCTTAGTTAAGTTTTATAAAACCAAAGATGATGCTACAACTAAGCCATTTTTTAATAACAAAAACTTTATTGAAAGATAAAATATTATAGACTTGAAAACAATGCTTATATTTGCTTTTCCCTGTTCTCAAATCTAACCTTTTTTTTGTTATTTTTCAAGGTTTTTTTTTCTTTTCAAAGTTATGTAGCAGTAGGTGCCTTCTTTCAGTTTGTTTTGTCATTTAGCCAAAATGTATGAAATGCTGAAGACAAGTTTCTCTCAGGAACCCATTCACCTGCCATAGCAGCAAATGCTTATGAAGCTGCATCCCTTGCCAGTGGCAGATCCAGAGCCCGATATCGAGAGGGGCAATGTGCCAGATTATTGTGTGACACATATGCACAAAGACAAACGTGCACATACACACACACACATATATGTATATATATATATATATATATATATATACACACACACACACGCACATGCGCACACACACATACACAAACACACACATATGCCCATACACACATATATACAAACCCAGATAGATATACACATAAACAAACTCATATACACACACAAATGCATACACACACACAACTGCAGGCATATATATACACACACGTTAACAGAAACTCATATACACACACATGTGCATGCACATCTACACAAACATACAGACACATGCATATACATACACACATACACATGCGCAGATATACAAATGCATACAAATGTACACACATAAAAATATATATACACAAATACTCACATATACATACATGCACACACAAACACATGCACAAATACACATGCACACATACACAAATACACACACATGCATATGCATACACATGCACAGATATATAAATGCACACATATATATACAAATACACACATATACACATGCACAATACACATACACACATGCACACATACACAAACACACACAGGAACACATATGCACACACATACATATATTAACACACATTCACACATACACATATATAGAAAAACACACACATACACATATATAGAAAAACACACACATACATATATACAAACACACACATATATACATACAAATATAAACACACAAGCACACACATGCACACACATATTTCCCACACATACACACGCATATACATGTACACACATGCACATATCCACACATACACACACATATATACAAACACACACAAACACATACATATATAAACGCACATGCACACACACACATATATAAACACACATGCACACACACACACATATACACACACACACACACATATATACAAACACATATATACATCCACTCACACATATATACAAACACACACACATATACTCCCACACATACACACACTTATATACAAACACACACACACACACATATATAAAAACACACGCATACACACACATATATACCCAAACACACACACATATATACAAATACACACACATACACAAACATATATACACACACAAATTAATATACAGCACACAAACATATACAAATACACACATATACACAATAAACATATATGTATAGATATGAATTTGCACTGCTTCTTTTCCAATGACAGCCTCATTTACCTAATCCGGCACACTACAACACAGCCCTCCCAATTCCACTAACCTTGAATGAAAGTGGAATCCCATCCATTCACCAACACATTAGCTTTGTGTGAAGTCAAGCAAGTGCTTATAGAACAAATACTAATGTGAAGCAATGGAGCACACATCAAAAAGTGCAATCTTCTGTAATCTATGATAATAACTCAGTTTAGCTCTGGCCAGCGTGTGCCTCGCTTTTTTCTTTCTGACTGTTGATTACTAGCAATGTCTGTCACTGTGACAGCAGCCAGTCTGGCTCTGATCTCGGCAGACGCAATTGCCCTGTTGTCCCCCCTCGATCCGCCACTGTCCCCTAATCTCTCGCAACCAATCACACAAGAGCAGAGTTTGTCATTCATCCCGATCGGATCTGATCAGGATGATTTAACTTAAGACAGCAGCTACCTAAATAGTGTTTTAGACCTGCTTGTGTGACCCTGAAATATTAGGGCCTCTGCAGCTTCATAAATGGGGCCCAAAGAATGTTTTCTGGCTTCATACTGATCAGCTACTCCAGACATTGAAATATTACCTGGAACAAAAATTGTGGATAAAGAGAGATCCACAGAAAGAATGCAATCTAGCACTCTATGCCCAGACAGAACGGCAAGGAGGTTTCCGGTGGTTATTAAAATGTAACTTTTATTGGGTTAGTTAAAATAAGATAATAAAACATACACACAAATAATTAAAATGGGCACTGTGAGGCTACAATTAAATATCCACTAAATGTGGTAATGTGTACTAATGTCAGGCCTAGGGTCAAGGAGTATCTGATTAACACACGATTATCAATAAGTATTGGAGCCAAATTCCCTCTAATAATAGACTGAAGTGGGATAAATGCTACAGTCTCAGGAGGGTAGAGGTGATTACATGCGTATTTGTTCCATAAATGGAACAATAATGTCTACAGGGCTTATAGCGGGGGTAAAGAGTTGGTAATAGGAAAGGCAATCCTGTCTGGGAGTCAGATTGTCACCTAGTATGTTAGGTATCACTTTAAAGGGGCCAACATAGGTGCTTATTATGATTGATATTGAACAGCAGCCCACTAGTGTGTCACAATTAACCCTCTGGTGGTTACAACATAAAGATGCAACCACACTGAAGTTTATAATGTGATGGGTTATATACTGTGTGCTGTTGTGCTTAAACACATGAAGTTTATCTTAAATGTAGGGTCTGTAGAATAAGATAACTTTTGGACCGTTTATCATAGGTAGTTTATGCCATTTACTGAGTAACAGTAACTTGTGTGTCACAGTATGCTCTGTAATAGTTTAATTAAATGATACAATTGCTCCAGAATATATTTAAAGTATATAGTGTATGCTGCTGTATCTGCAGAATACTTTGAAAAAGCCAGAAAGGGCAAAACGCGCCAGCAGCATGGATGCTTTTTAAAGCTTTCACCCTGTTGAGGCTCTCCCTTAGAGCCTACCTTTAATTTTTACCCAATTTAATCTAATAGCGCAACTAACGTTGTGAAGTGGGACGCAGATAGTTGGCATCACTCCTCAGCCCTCAGTCTCCTGCGAGACTAGTGGCATTCCAACAGCTAATATTAGATTTATCACTGAAAAGCCATTATACATTATTAAGAGCAGAAGCAGGGTAGTGTATGTACA
>CAJPDP010760866.1:0-10502 GCA_905336975.1 Bombina variegata variegata
GGTAATTAGCTATTTTCTATTGGTTAAAAGAAAATAAGATACGCCCATATCACAGGTATCGCTATGGCCGTGTTAATGACACTTAAGACAGGAGTACTGAATAACATAGTAAAGATTTTTTGTATATTACAAGCTTATATTTCAAAACACAATTATATATAAAGAGATACACAATGTTAGAAAAACAAAAAATAAAGGAAATGTTATGAAAAAATATGTAAAAAACATATCTCTGATTCAGAAACATAACACATTGTCTCACAAACAGTATAGTTCATATCAACAACCGAGGATGTATATGTTGAAGGAAATTTGTATATATACTGTAATATATAAAATAAGGCAAATAACGTGCCCAAATATATTCATATTGAATAGAATTATCATATACAAAATGGTGAAAAAGGAAAGAAGTGAAAATGAATACTGTATATACATTCACCAAAATACATCCCAGTAACAAGTCAATATAAACCTATACTCGAACAATATAATATATGTCAACTACAATATAAAGAAAGATGTATATGTTAAATATCAATGTCGGGTAAAATGCCAAAAAAAAATTATATTAGATTGACATCTATAAGTTGTTGAGAAAAGAGTGAAGAGGAGACATTGTGAATACTTCTAAATGGAGACAATTCCAAACATAAATAATAAGGTAGAACAAAAGAAGATAAATGCATATATAGTATTCTCAATATTTTAAACACATTTTTATACATAAACCCTAAATAATATACAATCTTTTGTACAAATAATTACTATATGCATAAGATTATTCACAAAAATTTATGAGATCATATCTCGAGTTTAAACCTGATGGGATTCAAGTCCCCAAACGAAAAATCCAAAACATTTCTCTTTTAGCCAATAGGTGGTCAAGATCACCACCCCTAATGGGTGTCCTAACCTTCTCTATTACACACCATTTAAGAGAATTGAGACTGCTGTTATGGTAGATAGAAAAATGTTGTACAAGTGGAGTTGTAGATTTGCCATTAGTAATGGTCGAAAAATGCTCCCTCATTCGAGCATTGATCTCTCTACTGGTGAGACCCACATATTGAACCTTGCACTGGGTGCAAGTCAAAAGGTAGATCACACCAGTAGCGGTACAATTCAGGCATGATTTGATGTCAAAGACCTCCCCTGTGACTTCAGATTTAAAATTAGTAGTAAGTGTTACAAAGTCACAAGGTTTACATCTTCCGTGTCCACACTTGAACATACCTAAATGGCGTAACCATGAGCTAGACGTTTCTGTAGTTTGTCTCAATTGGGTAGGGGAAAGGATAGATGCGAGGGTGCGACATTTTCTACCATAACAGCAGTCTCAATTCTCTTAAATGGTGTGTAATAGAGAAGGTTAGGACACCCATTAGGGGTGGTGATCTTGACCACCTATTGGCTAAAAGAGAAATGTTTTGGATTTTTCGTTTTGGGACTTGAATCCCATCAGGTTTAAACTCGAGATATGATCTCATAAATTTTTGTGAATAATCTTACGCCATTTAGGTATGTTCAAGTGTGGACACCGAAGATGTAAACCTTGTGACTTTGTAACAGTTACTACTAATTTTAAATCTGAAGTCACAGGGGAGGTCTTGGACATCAAATCATGCCTGAATTGTACCGCTACTGGTGTGATCTACCTTTTGACTTGCACCCAGTGCAAGGTTCAATATGTGGGTCTCACCAGTAGAGAGATCAATACTCGAATGAGGGAGCATTTTTTGACCATTACTAATGGTAAATCTACAACTCCACATTCTACCATAACAGCAGTCTCAATTCCCTTAAATGGTGTGTAATAGAGAAGGTTAGGACACCCATTAGGGGTGGTGATCTTGACCACCTATTGGCTAAAAGAGAAATGTTTTGGATTTTTCGTTTGGGGACTCGAATCCCATTAGGTTTAAACTCTAAATATGATCTCATAATTTTTTTGGGAATAATCTTATGCATATAGTAATTATTCATACAAAAAGATTATATATTATTTAGGGTTTATGTATCCTATTTTCTTCCATATTGTTTAAAATATTGAAAATACTTTATATGCATTTATCTTCTTTTGTTCTACCTTATTATTTATGTTTGGAATTGTCTCCATTTAGGAGTATTCACAATGTCTCCTCTTCACTCTTTTCTCAACAACTTATGTCAATCTAATATAATTTTGTTTTGGCATTTTACCTGACATTGATATTTAACATATACATCTTTCTTTATATTGTAGTTGACATATATTATAGTGTTCGAGTATAGGTTTATATTGACTTGTTACTGGGATGTTTTTTGGTGAATGTATATACAGTATTCATTTTCACTTCTTTCCTTTTTCACCATTTTGTATATGATAATTCTATTCAATATAAATATATATTTGGGCATGTTATTTGCCCTATTTGATATATTGTATATACAAATTTCCTTCAACATATACATCCTCGGTTGTTGATATGAACTATACTGTTTGTGAGACAATCTGTTATGTTTCTGAATCAGAGATATGTTTTTACATATTTTTTCTTAACATTTCCTTTATTTTTTGTTTTTCGAACATTGTGTATCTCTTCATATATAATTGTGCTTTGAAATATAAGCTTGTATTTACAAAAAAATCTAACTATGTTATTCAGTACTCCTGTCTTCTTAAGTTTCATTAACACGGCCATAGCGATACCTGTGATATGGGCGTATATCTTATTTTCTTTTAACCAATAGAAAATAGCTAATTACCCTTTTAAGCTGTGTGTAAAGCGTAGCACCTTATGGCTATGATTACCGCATCCAGCCGAAACGCGTAAGCCAGTGGTGCTACGCTCATCTCACGATGTGTTTCCTCCTGAAATTTTATTATACATCAATAAATTGAAGTTTTACTTTGGAGCAAGCCGCCTCATTTCCTTTTTTCAAAATTATAAATAGGAACATAAAACAAGAGGCACATAAGAGCTGTATACAGAACAGGACCGCATGAACAGATACTATAGGAGGGCAATAAAAAAGTTCAAGTAAGAATCCAGTGACATTGGAACCCCTGGATATACAGATTGTAGCTCATGCAATGTATTTGCCGTTCTAGGGCTAAAAAGCAAAAGGTGAACTCCCTGAGAGTATAGCCTAAGCCTGTAATAAACGGGTAAAAGTAAACTCCTGGAATGATCTTGTATAGTGAAATGAAGTCCCATTGGCCACGAAAGGCCCTGGAAGAGGTTAGGGGGTTGCTGAACCCTTGTAGTAGTGACAACGCTCTACTGAGAGAGGTAAATCATATTTCTTCATCTGTACACTCTGCAACCCACATTACCTAATTCCAAATAGGAAGAAGATCTGAAGACACCAGGAAGGGATATGGTATATAAAGCATGAAGAGCTAAATAAGACATAAATCCCACCAGTATCTGAATAGGACACTACAATAAAATAATGCATTTTTTTTTACATCAGTACAGAAAAGGAAAGACATTTTTTTTTTTTTTAATAGAGCTTCCACATTACAAATATTCACATAGTATTATCCTAATGCAACATGAAAGATGTAAGAAGTTGCAATAATTAGAAGAGTCAGGATAACTTACAGGATAAATAACTTAAATATTACCTTTTCTTACTCTTTTTGTTGGGGTTCCAGTCCTCTTGAAATGCTGCATTTTGTCATTAGTTGCTATTTGTTCAGGTGGCACCACATGTCGAGCTTCATAAGTTAATCCTGCTCTATGAAGATGCCCACGAACATGATTTGATAATCCAACTCCAGTTTCAAATGTTGCGGGACAATATGGACATGCCTTTTTTTCAAGGGACAAGTCACTCCAGTGGAATGCAGAATTGTCGACTGGTAATGCAGAATCTGCATCTTCCAGATTAGCACCAGACGTTTCATGTAATTCTTCTCCATCTTCATAATACTCAAAATAAAAGTCCTCATTATTAAAATGCAAGTTGGTTTCATCTCCAGTATGGCGACGTTTCAGTTTCTCTTTGAATAGTGGATAATTATTTTGTTTTTTTGAATTACTGTAGGTATCATCTGGTGACTCCGTGTTTGAACTATGAAGTTCACCGTTTCTCCAGGAATTATAATTATCACCCTTCTTCTCAGATGATTCTAGTTTCTTAATTACAGCAAAAGTCATTTTGTGAAGAAAATCTGGATAACAATCCAAGTCTTCTTGTGTGACTGGGTGCCCCTCTTCTGATTTTAGCACTTTTTTTAGAGACCCCTGCCTACGTTCAACAATCTTTTTAGCATATGAATTTTGTGAATCCATAACTAAATTATCATTTTGAAGATCCCCATGTATTGAAAGCATCTGCATAGAATTAGCACTATTTTTGTGTTCCTTTTTTAAATTTAGTGGGTAAATGTCACTTGATTTCCTTATTTTGTAACCATCCATCTGTTTATATCTGTATGTATGGTTCACCCTGGCATGTTTTTCCTTATTCATTTGTTGAAAATATCTCTGTTTTTGGTCATTACTAGAGAATAAAAGAGAATTATTTGGAGAAACAGAAGGTCCACATGGTAAAGATTGTGCTGGACCTTTCCTAGCTTTTTGGAGTTTGTGTTTTCTGTGGAACTTTGTGAAACTGTTTGGTTGAGACACAGAAACATATGATCTTTTAACATCCTGCTTTAAGAAAGTGTTCTTTGGAAAAGAGGAGGATGGTTTCATGAATGATTTTGTTTCTTTACTCGTATCTACAAATTCATTATCATTCATATTTTCACTTTTAAGTACAAGGGGCCCATTAAACCGATCCACAGAAGTCGATGGATGTAAATATTCAATATGTTTCCTTAAAATATTTCGGACAGGTGTAGTAAAAGGACACATCTTACACATATACGATGTAGATTTTTTGGAGGAAAGAAAAAAAGGTTCTTTCAATGAAGTTTTTTTCTGGACTGTTCTGTGGGATACCTCTGCAGTTAGAACAGAACGTTTTGCCCCGTGAGCAATACCCCGATGGCACTCCAGTTCATTTTCAGTGACAGCCATAAAGTTGCATTCTTCACAGCAGTAGTATCTTTTATCTTTCTCATGGGTTTTGGCATGTTGTACAAAAGTCTTTGGGCAGTTGGTTCCAAATACACATTGTGGACACTGCAATCGTGCACTTCTACCTTCATCCTGAAGCTCTTTCAATTCACGGATTTCCTCCATCAATTTCTGTCGTCTTTCCTGGTGAATAATCATGTGTTTTAATAGTGAATTACGATCTCTAAAAGTTCTACCACATTCTCTACAAGCAAATGGCCTTGGAATATTGAGATGTCGAAAGTGATTATTACCATCTAAATGGTACATCATGTGCCTATGAAGGTGTTTCTTCTCTCTAAAATTCACATTGCACTTTGTACACGGGTAAAAGGATGGCTCTTGGTCATTTGTACAAGGTGGTGATGAATGAGGATCATGCTCATTTTGCAAACTATTGGGGAAAAAAGACCCACCATGGATAGGTGATGTTTCACTAGTAAAGTCACAAACCGGATTATAGATAAAATTTTTCATGGTTTCTACAGCTTGCTCTGGAAGACGTTCTTCCGGCTCATCAAGACAAGATTCAGACTTGACCTTTGTTAATTCATAATTGTGTAAACCAAACATCTGCTCTTCAGAACTCTTTTCCACTCTATCTAGATGTAATAACTTTGATTTCTTGGAAAAATAATTATCATCATTATAAGCATCTTCTGAGTAGCAACGAGTAATCTTACTACCATCCATTTTTCTCTTTCTCTTTTTTTCTACCCTTATAGTGCCATTATTTTCAGACCCGTCTACTACTTTTTCATTGTTTACAAGTTCATTTGGAGTATCCATTATAGTCTCTTTTATATAATCATTGGTATCTTTGCAATCTTGGGTCTGGTTAAGCAACTCATTGACTAATAGCTCATTGCTATCTTCACACTTATCAACTGGCCCTGCTAAAGTGCTATCTAACTTAAAAGTATTAAAATTATTAGATGTTTCACAAGAAACTGAAGGAGAGGTAGGATGTTTAAATATGGAATTGGTGTCATTCTTGGCATGTGCTATATCGGGTAATAAAAATAAAACGTGTTGATTTGATTTTTTTATAATATTCTTTGAAGACTGCTGAAGTTCATATACTACTTTCAAAGTTGAGCAAGTATCCGTTTGTGGGGCTACAGAAACTTCTGTCATTGGTGAAACAATGTCTGTTGTAAGGACAGAAGTATTTGTTGTGGAGTTTAAAACTGATCCATTATTAGCATTCCCTTTAGGCAATTTAGAATTTTCACTAGAGACAGTTGGAGTACCAGCTTGTAGAAGTAGGGAGGGTTGGACTTTATTTAAGGCTTTTTCAGGCCTTTCCCTTGGTAACTCTTCAGGCACTGTCAAAGAAATATTTTTCTGAAGAGAAGTTTTATTTCCTTGGATTTCCTCGGAACTGAAATAGCTGTCATCTTTGAGGCTTTTGTTAGCACTTTCGACATTTGTCTGGGGCTCTTCCATTTTGCTAGTCTTCCCATGAAAAGTGTACAGATGTATTCTTTAAAAAGAAAAGAAAAAAACAATTTTTTACAAAACTACAAAGTATGCATTTGCATATAAAATATACCATGTTCCAGTAAACCTTTGAAGTGACTTAAGTAAAACCTGAAATGCACAGATACAAATTAGAAACTTTCTGAAGCACTCTGGGCATGGGCAGAAAGTGACAACTTTTATTAAATGCAATTCTGCAAATTATATTAGAAAATGTTTCTCATCAAATTTGAAATGAACTGTGCATTTAAAGGGTCAGTCAAAATCAAAGAGATGTTAAACCGTGTGTTTCATTGTTGTGATAAAAAAAATAGTAAGCAGTTGTTTATACTTAATAGAAAATATTGCAATTTTGTATTATTAATTTATTTAAATGGATTTTACCTTTCATTTTTTTTTACTCTACGGAGGGGGCAGGGCTACTGTGAGAATTTCTAAGTGCTAATTTTGCAAGAAAACAAGATATTTGCTGGGGGTTTTTTTTTTAAACAATCTTTCTTTTTACATTAACATGTGATTTAACATTTGTTTTTACCAAAGGAGCACTGTTTATCCCTTTAAACATTTCATGATTCAGATAGAGTGCAATTTTAAACTTTTTCTATTATTTAATTTGCTTCCTTTCTTTGTACCCCTTGTTGAAAAGTGTATGCACATATCCTTAGCAGCAGCAATGCAATACTGGGAACTAGCTGCTGGCTGCACGGGTGTCTTATCATTGGCTCATCCAGTGTGCTCAGGTACTTTGCAGTAGTGCATTGTTGCTCCTTTAACAAAGGATGGCAATAAAATAAAGTTTAAAAAGGATCATTAAACCCAGTAGAATTGCACAGTAAAGAGACAATGCAATACAAATTAGGGCCTGATGTTCAAAGATTCTCCTGCTTGGAGAGAAATTGTAGTTCAGACTTCACAGGGGCTGAACTGAATGCTTTAAGAAAAACTGCGAGATCGCTCTCATTTCTGTATCTGAAGGAGAAACAAGCCCAGTGCAGTATAGCACTACATGAAATGAGAGTTTTGTTACACGTAGTACATTGTATTTTGTATTATTTACACTTCAGATTGGGTCTTTTCTGTATTATTGCATTTAAGCTTTTTCCTTTTGTTTTATATTTTAATACTTAGATTTAGAGTGCTGATTATGTTTTGGAAGTTTGTGTTACTTTAATAGAATAAATACAAAGTGCAATGTAATTTGTAAAATATACACAAATATACAAAGTATTATCTAATATTAATAACTAATTTGTTAGTTACACAGAAATTGTGAAACCATCATCAGAATTTGTAAAATCACAATCCTAAATACACTGCTGTATACAAAATAAAATGCAAAATAACAAGTGCAAAGTTTAAATGTAATGCAACTTAATCTGCAGTGAAAAGTAATATAAAATACAAAGCACAACGTGAAAATGCAGCAGACCGGTCGTATAGCAGAAATGCTATATTGCACTGGGCTTGTGTCTCCTTCACATACAGAAATGCAGGGAACACCCCTCGAAGAAGTATAGCAAACCCTGCCTTTTAAGAATTTCACTAGGATCTCACCTTGATCATCTCACCTGAGCGGAGAGCTTTAGATCGTCAGGCCCTTAGTCTCAATTTTTAATTAGCAGTAGATTTTTTTTATATAAAGAAATGTCAGTTTGCTTCTATTTCCCAGACCACTGTATTATGTAACAGCCATCAGCCAATTGCAGGTTCATACACAGCAGCAGCTGGTGCATTAGAAAGTGTGTATATAAAAAAAAAAAAAAAAGACTGAGCATAATTTGATAATGGAAGTAAATTTAAGTTGTTGTTTTTTTATTACAGTTGAATCATGAAATTTTTATTTGGACTTTAGTGTGCCTTTAAATAATAAAATGGTATACTCTATGTGAATCAATGTTCCATTTCACTTTAAAAGTTGACTAACAGTGCAAATTTGAGTCCAAAACATTTGTAAAAGTATATTTAAAAAAAGCTGTCACAATGTGTAATATTTTTTAAAATATACTTTTACAAATGTTGTGGACTCAAAATTTGCAAATTTTATTAAAGCACATCTTTAAATATGGATATTGATACATAAAGCCCAACATTTTCTTTGGGCACCCTGTCATGTAAGTCAAGAGTCAAAACAAAAGAGCTGAGGGTAAAAGTGACGTGCTAACATTTTCCATAACACCGCAGCATTACTAGGAACTCTGACATAGAAATATAGTGACATACAAAGCAATACTTAAAAGGGATAGTAAAGTCCAAATGAAACATTCATCAACCAGATAGGACAGGTAATTTTAAACAACTTTTTAAATTTACTTTTATCATCAAATTTGCTTTCTTCTCTTGTTAGTCTTAGTTAAAAGCTAAACCTAGGTAGGCTCATATGCCAATTTCTAAGCCCATGAAGGCCATCTCTCATCTAAATGCATTTGACATTTTTTCACAGCTAGAGGGCGTTAGTTCATGTGTTTCATATAGATAACACTGTGCTCACGCACATTAAGTTAGAGTCAGAACTAATTGCCTTAAATGCAAGTCTGTCAAAAGATTCGAGATAAGGAGGCAGTCAGCAGAAGCTTAGATACAAGGTAATTACAGAGGTAAAAAGTATATTTCTATAACAGTGTTGGTTATGCAAAACTGGGGAATGGTAAATAAAGGGATTATCTATCTGTTTAAACAATAACAAAGGGATACTAAACCTATTTTTTTCTTTCATGATTCAGATAGAGCATGCAATTTTAAGCAACTTTATAATTTACTCCTATTATCAATTCTTCTTCATTATTTTGCTATCTTTATTTGAAAAGCAAGAATGTAAGCTTAGGAGCCTGCCCATTTTTGGTTCAGCACCTGGGTTGCGCTAGCTGACTGGTGGATAAATGTAGCTATCCAGGGTGCTGAACCAAAAACGGGTTGGCTCCTTATCTTAGATTCTGGCTTTTTCAAATAAAGATAACAAGAGAACGAAGAAAATTTGCTTTTAAAAAAAAAGTTGCTTAAAATTGCATGCTCTGAATCATTAAAGAAAAAAAATTGAGCTTAGTATCCCTTTAACAGACGCTGTTTGGATGCTGCAACATTTAATGCCTACAAGAAAATTACAACATTCTAAAAGGAAACCAGACTTCCTATTGCTTGATAAACTGCTAAAGTATGAATATTGAAATATATTTTTATGGGTGACGGTTTTATAAATTGTTTTTATTTTATTACAATCTTTAGGATTGTACACAAAGGAAAAAAAATCTTTAAAAGGGCCACTAAAATTAAACTTTCATAATTATCACATTTTCTACAGTCTTTATATACACCAGCTCCTACTTAGTATGTGCACACGTTCATAGGGTATACTATAGCAGTATGTGATTGGCTTGTGGCTGATTGACTCAGGTGTCACATGATACAGGGGGATATTGATAATTTTATTAATAAGGAACAACCAAGCATCTTGGAGACGCATGCCCAGCAGCAACCACACCAGACACCCACCACCCTTGAGATGCACAAGGAGACATATCTCAAAAAGGTGAAAACTTCTAACATTCAATAGCTAAATATGTTATACAAAGTACATATTTCTGCTATGGGTTAAAGGGACAGTTCACCCAAAAAATTTCTCCCCTTTAAATTATTCCCAATGGTCCTTTTAACCTGCTAGAGTGTATTAAATTGGTTACAAGTAGCTCCTTTACTCCTATTTCAGCATTTGAAATAGCTGATTTAGCCTGTGGCATCGCCACCTACACTGAACAAACTAATACTGGAGTATAGGCTATTGAATAGCCTAAGTATACACAGCCAGCAGAAGATATTACACTCTCAGTAGAATGCAGGATAGTTAAGTAATAAAATGATAATTTTCCATTGTTCTCTCTATGTATTGAGCTTTGGTGTTCCAGCCAAATAAAAGATAAGGAAGCAAGTCTGTTTACACAAACTTAGAGCATAATGAGATCTGATATCACC
>CAJPDP010760889.1:0-13723 GCA_905336975.1 Bombina variegata variegata
ACGAGTTAAGGAACAGCGTTCTTAAGACCACTGCTTCTTAACTCCTGTTTCCGGCGAGCCTGTAGGCTCGTGCATAGGCTGACCATATTGCCGCTTTAAGAAGGGACACATATGAAAAATACATATGTCAGGGTTCTTATACAAAACATTCTTTAAACAGCCCTGAAAACAGCCCTGACATATGTATTTTTCATATGTGTACCTTTTTAAAGCGGCAATATGGTCACCCTACTCGTGCGGAAACAGTTACATTCCGGGCCATTCGGCCCTTGTTAAATCAGTCCAATGCCTGCTCTGAGAGCTGGATGTGGTGGGTATTGCGTCAGTGAAGACTTCATCTGTGTCATACAAACCACTGCTGACTCTTTTAGAAGGTCTGGTGTTTGAATGCTGGTGCACAGGGGCACTCACAGCATATGTGCGTATGACGCTGAAAATGTTTAATAGAAGCATTTTTGATAATGCAAGTATATTGCACAAATGCTTCTATTTCAAAATGAAATGCACCTATGCACATTCAATTGAGTAACTAAAAATATAACTAAAGAATATCAAAATGTTAAAAAAATATAGATATATCAATTTAAATAACAGAATCTTTTATACAATAATTAGCTTTAGAAATGATGTTACTTTTTCATAAGAATATTCATTCTTGAAATGTATGTTGTATTAATATAATTTATATAATATTTTTATCAGGAATCTAAATAGTCAAGAAAATAATTAGACACTAAGGGGATGATTTATCAAGCCCCGTATGCATCTGTTTTTTAAGACCGCTGCTCCTTAACTCGTCTGCCACCTCTGAGGCGGCGGACAGCAATCAACCCGATCGGGTTGATTGACACCCTCTGCTAGCGGCCAATTGCCCGCGAGTGAGCAGGGCGCAGCATTGCACAAGAAGTTCATGAGAAATGCTTGTGCAATGATAAATAAGTTACAACTTTTTAATTTTTCTTCTTAAATGCATCCTAAGATCTCAGTTAAATTATGAATTCAAATACATCGAGATGCTGATATTTACCTTGCTAATATCACGGCTCTTGGCCCTTAGCTTGTTAACTTGTGATTCAGCAATGTCAGCACGTTCCTCAGCCTCCTCAAGTTCGTGTTGTGTCTTCCTAAATCTGGACATGTGTGTATTTGCTTGTTCCTCCTAGAAGATAAAGGGTATGAAGGTGAATAGACAAAATATCTATTCATTTGGCTTGATATCTCTTGCTTTATTGCATGTAACAGTGACATACAATAAAGATGGACAGTTGACAAGTCTTTATTCCTTTAAAAATGATAAGACAAAAATAGAAATATCAATATGATTTTTTGCTACAACCTGAGTAATTGTACCTCTGTAAAATGTGTTAGCCAAAATTATAGTCTCAAATTTACAATATTAAATAGACAGCACTATTATATTTTCTATTTTTGTTTAATACTTCTATTGTTTGAAATAAAATATACATCAGTGTCTATGTAATTTGAATTTTTAAATTGTGGTCCAGAACACTTACAGACTCCTCAGCTTGTCTCTTGTATGCTTTGACCTTCAGCTGCAATTTGTCAACTAAATCCTGAAGCCTGAACACGTTCTTCTTGTCCTCCTCGGACTGTAAGAAGCAAGAAAAAGATAAATTACAGTGTTTACCACACAAACATTTGCCAGTCCCGTTGGCATTATGAAGTAGCTGGTGGGGGTAGAATAATACTTTTTAATATTATTACATTTCCTGCTATCCAAAGCACAAATTAATTATACCCTTTAACATCAATTTATTAAATGATAATTTGTGCAATAAACATTGAAAAATATAATATTAGCTAATTTTAGCTTAATATTGGCTTAAATTTGAGCTGGCTTGCCAGTAAAATCAGCTGGTCTTGGTCTTGGGAGGGAAAAACTGAATTAGAACTATAAAAGCTATATAATAGACATGAAAATATTTGAATGGCTTGACTTTATGATACAAACCTGGTAAGACAGTTCCTTGGCTCTCCTCTCATATTTACGCACACCTTTGATGGCCTCAACAGATCTCTTTTGCTCAGCTTCAAGTTCATTTTCTAGTTCACGCACCTGTAAAGTGGATGCAAAGGGGCAATATTTAACTTTAATTTTGCGATTTATAATTATCCAAGTCTGAAATAAAACTGACGGACAGAGTCATACCCTGGACTCCAGTTTCTGGAGCTGCTTCTTGCCACCTTTCAGTGCCAGCTGCTCAGCTTCATCCAGACGGTGTTGAAGATCCTTTACAGTCTGCTCAAGATTCTTCTTCATCCTTTCAAGATGAGCACTGGTGTCCTGTTCTTTCTTTAACTCTTCAGCCATCATTGCAGCCTTAAACCAGCAACAATTGTAAATTTCATATGATAAGGTAAATATGTATTTTGTAACTAGACAAAATTCACATATTTTAAGTAATATTACAAGTTTACAGGACTTACATCTGTGATGGCTTTTTTGGCTTTTTCTTCTGCATTTCTTGCCTCTTGCACTGTTTCATCTACTTCGCCTTGTAGTTGAGATATATCAGCCTCAATCTTCTTTTTGGTGTTGATCAGGCTAGTGTTCTGTTTGATGAAATAAAAAAAAAATGTTTGTAAATTATAACATTAATTAAAGACAACATTTTGAAAGATTTTATTTAATAGATAATCTTATGTTACCTGAGAGTGAAGCAGCTGAACACGCTCAGTGACATCCAGAAGTTCTTGTTCTGCCACCTTACGGCCACGTTCTGTCTGTTCCAGGGCAGACCTCATTTCTTCAATTTCTGCAGTCATGAGGTTATTCCTTCTTTCAACAATGGCCAGTTGTTCCTTGAGATCATCATTTCCTCTAATGGCATCATCAAGGTGAAGTTGGGCATCCTATGTAAGAAAAAAATAAAATTTATTTATTGACATTCATTATATTTGAATAGAATCCTTTGACTAATATATCCAACCAAAATACCTTAAGTTGTCCCTGAACATTTCTGAGTTGTTTCTGTGCTTCTGCAGCCTGGCGATTTGCATGGCTAAGTTGTATCTCCATCTCATTAAGATCTCCTTCCATCTTCTTCTTTAGTCTCAGAGCATCATTTCTGCTTCTAATTTCAGAATCTAGAGAACTCTGCATTGATTCCAAAGCTCTCTGGCTGTTTCTCTTCAGTTGTTCAATCTCTTCATCCTTCTCTGCAACTTTTCTGTCAACTTCACCCTTTATTTGATTTAGCTCAAGTTGGATACGTAGGAGCTTGGCTTCCTCATGCTCTAATGATCCCTATATATAAAATTCATATAGTTTAGAATTTTACAAAAAAATTCCAAATAAAGCACGTACAGGATTTAAGTCAGAAATAAATGTTCCAGAAGCTTTTATAGCTGTTTTAGAGATATTACCTTCTTGTTATAACTTAAATCCTGTGAGTGCTTTGGAAGATTTATTTGTATACATACATATATAGATGATGATAGATAGATAGATAGATATATTAATATACTTGTCATTACAGTTATTTTGCACTTGCCTCAGCTTCTTCAAGAGCTGACTGCAAATCAGATTTCTCCTGTTCAGTCAGCTTTTTGGCTTTTTCAATCTCATGAATGACCTTTCCACTCTCAGCAATCTGTTCAGATAGGTCAGTGATCTCATCTGTAACAGTCCAAATAATATGTTTGTCATTAGTAAGAAAATAAGTTATGTGATTGTCTCAGATTGCAGTCACATCAAATGTATAAATGTTTATAAATAAAGCAATTCATACTTTCATGTTGGGTTAGCGTACATGAGAATATGTGATCAGGTTTGCGCTCAAGTTGGGTGTTAGTTTTTTCCCACTTTTTTTGCTCCATTGCTTGATGGGTTAGTGTAAGAGCGAAAACAGTTTACTTTCAACTCATAATATAAGTGCAACCCGACGAGCGCATAAAGCTTACTAACAGTGCAGTTAATGCTTGAGCGGGAGCGTCAAATAACCCTCCACTCGTAATCTAGCCCTAGGTTGTTATAGCATGGTAATCGTATTATTGAATAATTTGTTATTATTCGGGGTTTAATTTATAATTAACTGTCATCGTGTTTTTTGAACTGGCCTCAATATAGTTGCATAACTTGCATGTATCATTTTGTTATTGTTTCATTATTGTGTAAAATAAATTCTTGGTTTAATAACTTCTAAATATACCCCTTGCTTATGATTAGATTGTTGACTGTTGTTCTTTAGTGACACTTACGTTGAAGATTCTTATTTTCCCTCTTCAGTGTCTCCAGCTGATCTAATGATTCTTCATATGAATTCTTAATCTTGAAGATCTCTGTACTAAGGGACCTTGCTTCCTTCTGAGAAGCATCAAGCTCAGCTTGGGACTCTTCATATTTTTGCTTCCACTCTGACAACACCTGTTAAAAATGTTTTGTAAATATACATTAAAATACATAAAATATATTGTTGTATGCAGTCAGTCATGTTAGATTATTGTTTTTTGAGAAGCTTATAACATTTTATGAAGTACAGTGAAAATGTTATGCTGTTATACATGACCTTGTCAAAGTTCCTCTGCTTCTTATCAAGAGCTGAACAGGCTGAATTTGAACGCTCTACATCAACCATAAGATCCTCCACTTCTCCTTGAAGTCTCACTTTAGTTTTTTCCAATGATGCACACTTGGAATTTACAGCCTCAATTTGTTCTTCAGCTTCCTGGAGGCGTTGTGCAAGCTTTTTTCTGTCATTCAGATGAGAATAAAGAATGTTATTATCATTAAATATTATTACATTCAACACTACAAGTATACCATCATTTGGTTTTCTCGTTTGGCACAAATACAGTTGACGGTAAAAGAAAACTATTATTAGATAAATAGTTAAAAGTTTTAGTTTAAAAATAATGCTAATTAAAACATACTTGGGGGTATTATATTAGTTTCAGTGCCAAATGCTTGCGGAAACTTAAAATGTGCGTATTTCAAACATACTTGGCTTCTTCCAGTTCCTCTGTGCGCTGAATAGCATCAGTCTCATATTTTGTTCTCCACTGGGCGACCTCTCCATTGGCCTTAGACAATGAGCGCTGTAACTCAGCCTTAGCCTCTTGCTCTTCTTCATATTGTTCCCGGAGCAGGTCACAGTCATGGCGGGCAGATTGCAAAGCATGAGCAAGGGCATTCTTTGCCTAAGTTAACATTAAAACTGCTGTTAATCTCAACAACAAAAGAAAGCACTAATGATAGCAATAATATTTAATACAAAGTATGAATGCAGTGTATCTTACCTTTGTTTCTTCTTCCAGGTGTCTTTTTAGTTCTTCAATTTGCTGAGTGAATGCTTGTTTTCCTCTAGTTAGCTGAGAGACCAAAGATTCTTTTTCTTCAAGTTGACGCCCAAATTCACCTACATAATACAATGAACATTTTGCTTGGTTCTAATTGTACACATTTAACCTATATTTGAATTATAGCTGTCTGTTTTAAGTTAGAGTTAGCTTTTACCATTTTCTGTCTGAAGGCGAGCTCTCTGAGTGTTTAGGTCATTTATTACTCTAACATGTTCTTCCTCTTTGGTTTTAACTTCACTGAATTGATCTTCTAGTGTTCTGCACATTTTCTCCAGGTTTGCCTTTAAAAGAGAAAATATTTAATGTGGTTTCTGATATCTGAATAACCTAAACAGTGCACTGTTACATATTTACAGCTTGCTAATGCATACTTTGGCTTTGGATACAGACTCCATATTACTGGCAAGGTCATCTATCTCCATCTTAAGTTCACTCTTTTCCTTCTCCAGTTTCTGCTTAACCCTTTGGAGGTTATCAATTTGCTCTCCAAGCTCTGCTACAGTATCAGCTTGCTTCTTTCGTAGACCAGCAGCAGTGGCTTCATGCTGAAGTGTGGCCTCTTCAAGGTCACGACGCATCTTCTGAAATTCAGCTTCACGTTTCTTGTTCATCTCAATCTGTGCAGAAGTTGCCCCACCTGCTTCTTCCAGACGCTCACTAATCTCCTCTAGTTCTCTAGAGAGGTCAGCACGCTGCTTCTCTGCCTTTGCACGAGCTGCACGCTCAGCTTCAATTTCCTCTTCAAGTTCTTCAATACGGGCCTAGATAATTAAACATGAATTGTGTAATAACCATAGATTGATGGCATTACATTTAAAGCATTCTTTTGTTTGATTAGATTTACCTGAAGTTCTTTAATTTTCTTCTGTAGCTGAGCAGCAAGAGCTTGCTCATCTTCAATCTTGCTTTGTATTTGACTGAATTCAAATTCCTTCCTGTTCAGTGAAAACAAGCAAACATCCTAGGTAAATAGCCTGAAGATCACATAGGGCTAGATTACAAGTGGCGGGCTAACATGAGTGTGAGCGATATAGCAATATTGCACCCGCATTAATTTGCTTGCGTATTACAAGTTGCAAGTAAATGCATTCACTGGAGCATAAACAAAATCAGCAAGCATTGGGTTAGCGTGACTGAAGACCTTGCATAAAGGGTTAGGGCTAAAATAAAAGTCGCATAAAACACAAAATAAATACATTAAAATAAACAGTTACGCTTATATAAACATTATGTGATAAAAATATTCATATAGATAATAATATTTATAACGGTTCAAAGGTATATGGTATATGGCCATGTATTTGACTGCAAAAGGTTATCATATATATATGTGTCTAAATAATACTTCAATTTTAATTTTTAGTAAGGTGTTTAACTCTGTTATGCATTTTTACATTCCAATGTTCTTCACATAGAAAAAAAATGTTATTTTATTTTTAAATATATATTTCAATATATATCTGATAATGTTAATGTAAAATATATATCTATAGCTATAAATGTATGTGAATATATATACAGGTATAGGTATATATATATAGATATACAAACAAATATCTATTTAAAATAAAAAAATAAAAATTTCTGTATTTGAAAAATATTTGGGTTGTGAAATCTTAATACCTCCTGTGCTCTCTGTTAAAGTTTATAGGTTGTTATATCTGAAGTCCTTTAGTTAGTGCGAGTCGGGTTTAGCTTGCATGAAAACGTTTTACTTTCAACTTGTAATACAAGTGCTTACCAACATGTGCAAAATCTTTACTTCTGGTAATGTTATCGCTTGAGCGAAAGTGCTAAATAGCACGCCGCTTATAATTTGGCCCACAATCTGGTGTTTACAGGTAAATATTGTATCTTGTATTCACAGTTGAAGGCAAAAAAAAATAGCTTTCTTACTTTTTTATTTTTTCATCCAGCTGTTGCTTGTCATTTTCCAAATCCATTGTAGCTTCCTGAGCAAGTTTTAGGTCACCCTCAAGCTTTCTCTTTGATCTCTCCAAGTCCATGCGGAGCTTTTTCTCTTGCTCAAGGGACCCTTCAAGCTACAGGGCAATATGATATTTAGAGGACAACATTTTCAACATGACAAATGTTCTATTGTTCTCTATGGATGCAAAATATAAAAAATAAATGGAACGTACATCATCAACTTGCTGTTCTAGTTTTGTTTTTGCTTTGGTGAGGGTGTTGACTTTGTCTTCTTCAGCTTGCAGGTCATCTAAGGTCTGTTGGTGAGCTTCTTGAAGAGCCTTCTTTTCCTTGGTAAGTTTGGCGATGCTCTCATCCAAAACTGCCATTTCTTCAGTGAGGTTTTTAACCTAAATAGTTTAATGCAAAAGCTTATTGTTATGCAAACTAATTGAAATATGTAAATCGAATATTATGATTCAGACATATTTTCTTTAAAAATACATTAATTTTCAAAGTTTATTTGAATTAATGTTGTACAACGACGTAAAATTATAATGAAATAGAATATTTTCAAAGTTGCTTTATAATTTAGAATTACTATGTGAATTACCGTTAGAATTACTAATATGCAAATTCCAATATAGTTCCTTAAGCCTTTCCTTTTCATGATCAATGCCTCTATTATGAAGTAAGGCATTTACCTTGTTTTCTGTGGCATGTTTTTCCTTCTCTACTTTGGCCAGTGTCAGCTCAAGGTCGTCAATGTCTTTCTTTAGTTCAGAGCACTCATCCTCAAGTTTCCTCTTTTTCGCTGTCAGTTCAGCGTTAGATTCTTCTTCATCTTCCAGTCTCTCATTAACCTCTTTGATTTTTGCCTCTAGCTGAATCTTGGCTTTAATTAGTCCTTCACATCTCTCTTCTGCATCTGATAAACTCTCTGATTCCTGTGAACATTTAGAAGTACAATTAATTATGGGTTCAGCCAAGAAAAATCCTTACTGTAAAATTAGTTGGTTCTTTAGTGATAAATTAATTTTAAATAATTTGGATCACTCACGGATTGTACTTGAAGAGACAAATCATTTTTCTCTTGGAGAATTGAGACCATTTTCTCTTCCAGCTCCTTTCTTTTTGCTTCTGACTTCACAAGATTTTCTTTACATTTTTCAAACTCTTCTTTCATATTGGCCATCTCCTTCTCAGACTCCGCACTCTTCAGTAGAGGCTTAATCTTGAAGTATAGCTTCATCCATGGCCAATGTTTGACGTTCATGAATGAGCGAATGTTGTACTGAATGGTGAAGACGGACTCCCTTAGAATGAAACAGAGTGTGATTCAGAATACAGTTATTCAATTGGAGATAGTTTTTTTACATTTTCAGACAATTGCATATAGAGAAAAAGTACCGTCTCTCCATCATCTTCCTAAATTCTACTCTCATAAGAAATCCTCTGCACATAGCCTGTGTACGAGTAATGAGTTGTGCCAGCTTGTCATCTCGCATCTCTTCAAGAGTACCCAAAAGACCAGCTTTGAAGAATACCTGGGACAATAAATAATGCATTACTAATGGCAGGATAGATTTTAACACGCCACTTTAGCACGTGATGCCTCTACTATGTTAGATATATGTAAATATCTTTATGCTAATAACTTATAACAGGAATTGAACAATCTTAAAAGTCACACAGCCATGTTTTTGGTAAAATTGCATTCCTGGATCCTAAGTTTTTGGATTTTTTTTTTATTGCCATCTTCCAACTTAAAAGAATCGGAAATGTTTAGAAACCAGTTAGAGTTTGGAATTTTTAGTAAATGTTTGATGTTAATAAACAAGTATTTGAAAGTTTGAAACAGAAACATATTCTTTATAATGTTGCTTCTTTTACCTTAGTGTGTCCAAATTTGTACTGTGTGTGGTCAACATCAATTGATCCAAGAAGTTTCTCTGAAGCTTTCTTGCTGTCAATAAACTGGCCCTCTGGAATAGCACTTGCATTGAGAATCTTGTAACTGTATTCAAATAACGGGAGACAAATATATAAATAGTTTTATTTCCGGGCAAAGGTCGGGTAAAGGATAATAAAAATGTGAACTTATACTGTAATCTAGCAAAACAACTAATTCTGATTTTTAGCTTAAACAATAATAATATTAACAAAGCTCAGGGGTAGACTTAAGGAAACCCTAAGACAAAATACAACTGCTATGACATATGGTAGGCTACAGGGGTGGACTGATCAGTTGGGCAAATAGGACCTGGACCAAGGGCCCAGCATATCTGGGGGCCCACAAATGGCATCTCCATGGCTCCTGGAGTGCTGCTTAAGCTGGGGCTAACAGCTGCCCTATCAGTAACTAAGCAGTTATGTGTGGGTTTAGTGGGGCCCTGGCCTGGATGTGGGGTTTGTTGCTGGGGGGTCCTAGAGTGTGGGAGAGGGCCCTGCCTCTGGCCCTTGATTTGAGGGTTATGGCCCTGGAGGTTGGGTGGCCTGGTGGGGGCAGGGAGGCTACCATGTTCATTTGCATACATTTGAATACATTTCAGTCATTGTGAGACAGTGCGGGCCCTTCCCTAATTTTTGCCCGGGGCCCTAAATGGTCTCAGTCTGCCCCTGCTAGGCTTGTGATTTGGACTTAACAATAGTTAAGATAGATTTTAATGTAAAATAGTAGAAAATACCAAATGAAGACCCATACCGCTGCTTGAAGTCAGCATAGATGATTCTGCTGGGGAAACCTTTCCTGCAAATTCTGATGCCTTCCAATACACCATTGCACCTAAGCTGATGCATGACTAAGTAGTGATCCATCACACCTGGAAGAATCATACTTGTTAAATAGCAGCCATTGAAATGTTATGTCAGACGAGGTATTTCAGCATGTATAACTGCTTTAAAATTATATTTTGTTTATTCATTAAAGTCATTGAAGAGCACATTTGCACAATCAAGCAAATCAGTTGACTTTTTGTTTTCTACAGAAAACCTCATAAAAGAGTGGCCTGGATTCCAATCCAATCACACTACTTGCTGATACTTATCTGACAGCTTATTGCAGGGTTTTCAATTCACACCCATTCCAATGCATCTGGAAACCCCCAATAACCCATTTATCTAATGTCTTTCTAATTCAGCCATCCTATATTAAAAAAACTTCTCTTCCTTGCAAGTATACAATTTGACACTGCTATACCATTCAGTAAGAATACTCGGTTTTGGCTTTTTGTTAAAAAGGATTTTTTGACTTTTCAAATTTAGCACCTGGATTTGTTGGAAACTTATATTTTGTATGCTTTAGTGTTATTTATTAACTATTTGCATGCTATTGTGCATGGTTGTGCATGGTTAATTAACTTGTAAAAACATTTTTTTTTATTAAAGTTAAAAAAAATTACATTACTTGTATACATATTAAAGGGATACTAAACCCCAATTTTTTCTTTCTTTCCTTTGATATCATTTTAAAAATACATCCTCATATTATTCTCAAACTAAGCTTTGCTTTGAATATTTCATTCTATCATTCATTTTGTTTTTATTGCTCCTAACTAATCACATTTAAAGGGACACTAAACCCAATTTTTTTCTTTCACTATTCAGATAGAACAGCAATTTTAAGCAACTTTCTAATTTACTCCTATTATCAATTTTTCTTCCTTATCATGCTATCTTTATTTGTAAAAATAGGAATGTAAGCTTAAGAGCCGGCCCATATTTGGTTCAGCACCAGGGTAGCGCTTGCTCATTGGTGGCTAAATATAGCAAACCAATCAGCAAGCGCTACCCAGCTGCTGAACCAAAAAGTGTCCGTTTTGGCTACCATTGACAAAAGCTCCTGTGAGAGCCGAAATGTTTGGTTCACCTTTTACCATTAAAACGGATTTAAAAACCTGCTGTGCCTGCTGTGTGAAATTTCTGAAGAGCACGGATACCGTCCGTGGGATTCATCACCTTTTTTGCTATATGTATATATATATAGGAATATGTATTTAAACTTAATTTTTAACATGTTGTCTGAAATTAGTGCAATGCTGTTAAAAAGTGTAACTGATATAAGATACCTGGTGTTTTTGTCTCATTAGGGATGAGACAACGCACAAAGTGAGGGTGAGTGCTTCTTAAGTTGGACATCAATTTGTTCAGATTTTCCTGTGGAAGAAAGATGTGTGTTATTTTTTACTCTGTACTTCTTTGTTTGGTGGATACTTTAATAATGGTGCATCCATTATGCATTGATGTGCATCAATAATTTGTTATCTTTTGTTGTGTACTGCCGTTTCTTAACCATGGTACCCCCAACAGTCCAGGTTTTCATTATAGCTGAACTAGAGCAGAGGTGAAATAATCTGCTGATCAGTAACCATGGTTACTAACCTATTCTCACCCATCAGCTGATTATTTCACCTGTGCACTGGTTCAGCTATAATAAAAACCTGGACTGTTGAGGGTACTTGAGGAACGTGATTAAGAAACAATGGGTACTGTATGCATCTATTGCAGAAAAATAACCAATTCCACATTTACCCTGAAAAGTGCAGATACAGTCTGGAAAGAAGAACCCTTCTTTTTGGCTCCTTTTTTGCTGTCTGTAAAAAAGGAGACATTACATTATGATATGCAGTGATTCCAGAAATAATAAGGTAATTTTTATGAATGCCCATTTCTCGTGTACAAAACAACATTGGTATTTATTTTGTTCCACTGAACTGATTTATCTATTCTAGCTCAACCACCAACAAAATGCTGTTCCACACTATGATGAAGAAATACTTTGTATTATTAATTTTAACCTTCTTTCAACTTAAAGAAACACATTTAATTTGCTGAAGTGTAATACTGTAACCATTATAAAACTGTTACATGTTTTTAAATAAATGTATTTTATCTGTACGATTAACTGCACAACCATCAGTGATACATCAACACGTAAGAGACCTTTCTGAGTGTAAAAGGCAGCACAAAATAGCTATCCTTTGATGAAACATTTCATGTGACATTCATTTACAAAACAAAGCTCTATTTGTGTTATAGCTAAATGTGAATATACTTATTATTTACTATATTCTTGTAAAAATAAATTCCTACATATGAACATAAATAAAGAACTATTTAAATAAAGTTAATACCTCCTTCTGCACCGGGATGTGCAGCATAAAGGGATGCAAGTAACTTCATTCCAGACTTCTGGTAGAGTCCAACAACAGTTTCATTCAGTGGGTCCTTGTTCTTGTCAAGCCAGCCAGTGATGTTGTAGTCCACAGTTCCAGCGTAGTGAACAAGGGAGAAGTGGGCCTCAGCTTTGCCTTTGCCAGGCTTTGGCTTCTGGAAGTTGTTGGACTTGCCAAGATGCTGGTCGTATAGCTTGTTCTTAAAGGAAGTATCTGTTGCCTTGGGGAACATGCACTCCTCTTCAAGGATGGAGAATATACCCATTGGCTAAATAAAAAGGTGGAAATAATATTAACATTTGTCTTGTTGATATAAAATTGCATTAAAGTGGCCTAGTATTGTTTTTAGACTAAACAATGTGAATACATATTGTGTTGTTTTTTTTTTTATTTCAGTCTAGTAATTCATGTTATTCCATCCAGAATGTAAATTTGTTTTTGGTACAATTATTTGTATTCTGGAGTCCTAGCAAAACCTATTTTTGGATCTTTTGTAACATTTGTTAAGGTTTATGGTTTTGAATATTTCTTTAAACAATGGGCTAGATTGCAAGTTAAGTGCAAAATATCACTTCCGCAAAAAACTATATTTGCACTCAACTTAGTAATACTACCTATTACAAGTGAGGTGCAATGTGAATGCGACCTCGCGTTCGCATTGCACAGAAGCATTGTGCTCACGAGAACACACTTCCATAGGCTCCAATGGTATCCTCGTTCTGATGCTGTGAGACACGGCATGAGAACTAGCGCACTGAAGGGGGTAAGTCATACAGCGATGGGCAGCAAATGTAAATATTTATTGGGAACACACAGTATCCATAGACCACCATGTAAAGGCCCATTTCTAACACCACACCCCGCCAACTTTAGCCCCAAAAAACTGCTTAGTGCAGTTGTTTTTTTTTTTATTAAGAATAAATATAGTTTAATTTGGGGCCAATTTGGGAAGTTTTAAAAAATTAACCAGAGGTCTGACCTTTTGGTTAGATATTTAAGCACTAATTGCTACTGCGAGCTCACGGTAGCAATATCCAGCCACTTGTAATGGCTGGTTATATATTGCGCGCCCGCAAATGGGCAAATTTGCCTGTTTGCGGCAAATGATAAATTAGCGCTCCACTTGTAATCTAGCCCAATATGTTTAGATCAGTAAGATAACTTGTATTTGTTATCAGAGTTTTTTTTTAATTACCCTTGTTTAAAAAGGTACTGTACATCAAATACCCTACCTTTTCAATAAGCTCAATGCAGGCAGCCAGGTCCATTCCAAAGTCAATGAACTCCCACTCGATACCTTCCTTCTTGTATTCCTCTTG
>CAJPDP010760955.1:0-12005 GCA_905336975.1 Bombina variegata variegata
GGCTTGATAGATATCCCCCTTTGTGTGTGTGTGTGTGAAAAGCAGGAAAAAAACACAAACATAAGTAGAATCACATTCAACTTTATAGGTGTGTCAGTCATAGAAAGACAAGATGCAGATCATTTGGTAGTTTCTACATGACACATATAGAGATATATCAATCCATATATGTTTATACATATAATTCATATACATACTTTTTTTAAAAAAAATGACAGCTATAGCATTTTAAAAATGAATAAAAATGTAATTTTTTTTCTTTCTTCCTCTTTTGAACTAAACATTATAACAAGAAATAAGCAACAATTATCCCATTGGATCCAAGTGCAAATAACGTTTTAAAGTAAAGGGGAGAAGGTACAGCCATGATGGCAGCGCAGGCATTCCAAGAGGTCGGGTCTGTCGGACTGTGGGCATCTGTGAATAAATGTTATGTCCATACAAATGAAATCCTCTTTATAATATCGAGTTCAGAGCAGAATACACAAACAGCCCCATAGAAAAGTAAAATGTCATTAAAGTTGGGGCGAGCTCATCATGAGGTGCGTGATCACTTTAATTCCTTCTTTGCTTGATAGGGGCACTACTTTTTAATGGACCCCTTTGGTAGCAGTTGAGATAAGGCACTGCAGGAGTTCATGAGCCCTATGAAAATCAGTCTCAAGTCCTAGACCTTAGCGCTTTGCAGACCTCAGCCTGTCTGCTGGATGTTACACTAATGCTTGTAAGCAGTTGAGATAGGTAGCGTCAAATTGTTTTAACCTTTTAATTACAGAATAGGGCTGCAATGGAGCCCTCCTTATAGACTAAAGCAAAAACAAAAACCTTGCTGAGGAATAGTGACAGGTAGTTTGAAGTATACAATACAACACAAGTAATATGCACAATAATAAGCCACTTCAGTGAGTTATAGGTAACAAGGAGACAAGACAACACAGGAGTGTTACATGAAGCAGGCAAGGTGCTAGCAGCAAATAGGTAGCTGATATATGTGTAGTAGCCTGCTGCTAGCATCCTGTAGGTAGTAGAACATGTATATATATATACATTAGGTAGTCTTTTTGGCACTATGAACATCAGTAAAGATCCACAGGCAAAGCAGTAAAAACTAGGTTGTTAGCCTCTGTAACAAACTGAACATTTGACATATTTATCTTTGAAGATCAAATCCAACATTACAATGTCACCCTAAATGACTATGCCACTTGCTTACCATAATTTGTCCTGTTAGACAGTGTTTCTATTGGTGACCTGTTGAGATGAAAAGCTTAATGTGTGACCTGTATACAAAATACAGGTAACTTGTATAAATTTAGATAACATACTGTGGAATATTAGGGATGGAAAGACAAAAAAATATTTTTTATTGTTGTTTAAAACATTTCATTAAAATTAGTGTCAGTTTTAATTAGAACTGGGGTGCTATGTGATCATAGCTGTAGCATCCCCAACTCTCAAAAGCGTCATCTGACAAAAAAATTGGATGCCATTCCCATTTTTTGTCCTTTGCTTTAGCATGACAAAAGAGAGATGCCTTTTGGGCAAAAGAGGTATTTAAATAAGCAAAGCAGAAAACAATTGTAGAAAAAGAGGCTTGGTTTGTAGTCTGAGATGTTTAGAAAACAAATGGGCAATGAAATCATGAGAAAATGTTGTCATGTTTACAGCCAAAGTTAGTGTCTTCTTGCTCTTTATTTAACAATATATTAATTTGTGAAGTAGTTTTTAAAATATTTTTCTTGAAACTAATAGTGATTGTTGTGTGTCTGTGTACATAAACATATTTTTTTGGTTCATATGCTGTTTTTTTGCCAGATATTTTTTGAAAAATGTAGGATTTAAGCATGTGCAGCTTTTGTCATATAATTATTTAATGAATTTTACTCATGTTTAAAAAACTACTGAATCCAATAGTTTTGATGTTTCAATAATTGTATATTACGTTTGAACCAAATACAAGAAAATGAATAGATTAAAAGTTTAAACTCTAGTAACATTGCATATCTCATGGCACGGGAAAGTCTAGTATCATATACCTGACTGTATAGTTCTACAAAGAAGGATTGAGCATTGATTTGTGCTTGAGATACACAACTCAACCTGACTCTACATTGTATACCCATGTAATTACACATTCAACACTAGTCCTAACACAGATGTTTTAGTGAAGTGCAATGGCTGTAATCATGATATAGCGGCATGCCATGGTAAACTAGCTGCACTTCTCATGGAACAAAAAGGGGAGCACTGGGGATAAGTGGTGCTTTCACACTGTCAATGTCAGGGGACTGTGTACATTGTACACAACTAACTTCTTGCGCAATAGACAAATAAAAACCTTTGATATTGATTTCCCCAATTGCTTCAGTGTTGCAAAGAAAGAGAAAAAAGACCAGTTATTTTAACCTTAAATCTGCAATGCCAAAGGATCTTTAGATTCCCTCCTGCTATGGGAATACTTGATTTTTTTGCTTACTATCATTAGCAGGATTCATATACGTGTGTAGGTAGTAGTGAGTTGCTTTGCTTTACATTTAGCCCAAAAGGTAGAGTGGGGATTCTACCTCTTCCTCTCCCCAAACATTTTACACAACACCCTCATTAATTTCTTAGGGACAGGCCTGATTACAGAATATCTTTTTTTAATTTTGCTAAACATACAAAGTGCAGTCATCATGTTCCAGAGCCAGGCCGTTCTCTAATCTCTCTGAAGAGTGGCCTGTTGTGTCCGCAACATGTTCTTTGTGCTTAATGTCATCCTAAACAACATGTTAGCTACGTTAGTCCGTACAAACTAATCAAGCTACTATCCCCTTGCCAGTGTAGCTGAAGGTCAGCAAACAAATAGTGCAGAGCAATGTTTTTTTTCTGCTGTCTAAGCTATGCACACTATTATATTAGTGCTAGGTTATGGAACGCATATGTCTCCTTCTGCCAATGTTAAGACCAGCTTGTGAGGGTCAGAGAATCACCCCAGACAATGTATCAATAATTGTGGTGCAGACAATGTTTCACACTACAGTGTACACAGTTACCAATTTAAGAGGAGGTTATGGCAGCTGTAAGCTTCCCAAAATGCTTTGCATTTCTTAAAGTTATCAACCCCCATAAATATGAAATGGTATAGTGCTTATTTAATTTTCTAGAATTATCCCAGATTGGTTGTCATTTGCAAGTTTTCTAAGACAATAATCAGTTAATATGCTGTAAACAAATATTTCTATCATCTTTTCTAAATGTAAAAAATGATTTTTGTATGGAAAAGAGTTCAGCAGCTGTTAAAATGCACTTTATAACATTAATGTTGATGAATACATACATAGGAACATGAATCTAACTTTATGGTAAACGAGTGAGTTATTTCAAACTATAGGTCAGTGTACCTCAATTCCAGTCCTCAAAGACCCCTAACAGGCCAGATGTAATAGATTTACGCACAGGTGAGACAGTTATACTAATTGAGCCAATGAACAGCCTGTTGTGGCTCCTTAAGGACTGGGATTGAGAAACTGCTATAGGTGATGTGTGACTAAGCTGCCTATCAGGGCTCTTCCTGTGAAGAGATACTCAATTAGCTCTGAAAATGCACCTTCCCCAATTATTATGGGGGTCCTGAAATACAACAGGCTACTTAACATCAAAGTAACGTGCTTTACTATGGAAAAAAATGACTATGGTTATTCATGTTATATTTTTGTTCCTATGCTATCCTTTGTTGAAGAGTAGATCTATCTAAGCTGATAGGAGCTCAGAGTGTGCATGTGTCTTTAGCATTCTTTGGCAGTAGGGTTTGCAAATATATATAACATTGCCATAAACATTGTTGCAAACACTTTTGTCTAATGGCTAAGCACACACCTTAAACTGCTGAGCTATTTCCACCCCTGTGCTGAGCTGTTTTTCAGTTTTTAGATGCTGCTCATATTTAGGCGCTACTGTAGGTAATTTTTTTCAGTGAGAAACCCACATATATTATTATTTTTTTTGCCCGGAGACTCAGCAGATTCGTATAAATAAGGGATGATGATCATGTGTTGTCATGCGCACTGAATGGGTTAACAACACGATGCCAAGACAAGCATAATTGATAATAGAAGTAAATTGGAAAGTTAATTTAAATGTCATGCTCTATCCAATCAATCTAAGTTTAATTTAAAAACTGATGCAAAATAAGATATGAAAATATCCAACTTGGCAAAGAACATAAAAAATGTAATAATAATCTCCAATTTTTTTATATTTAGTATTTGTGGTTTTGGTTTGTTTCCTCTGGATCAATGCAAACAAAACTTGTATTAAAGAGGATACAAATTGATTGGCTTAATAGATGTTTGTATACTCTTCAGCCTTAATAGTTACTTTGTAAGCAGTCATTTCGCTACGTTTTTATGTTCCCGGAGACTTCATGTTCAAGGTCCCCTGCTCTATAAGCCGCTTCAAAAACATCTCCTTGAAAATAAAACTCAATTTCCCTAATCGCATGATACAGGAACATGCACCATGGACAAGGGCACAGTAACTGAGCAAATGAATTTCTAACCAAGTGATGGGGTTGTCTAGTATTATACTTGCTGTGTACCTTATGAACCAGTTATTTAACATCATATTATTATAAGCTTTAAAACCTTAAAGGTACATTGTACTGTAAATCTTCCTTCACTTGAATGTGTTCCCAATGATCTGTTTTGCATGATGGAGTGTATTTTTCTTTTTTACAAATAGCTTCTTTACCTTTATTTTGCTATTTAAAATAGATGTTTTGTCTGTTGATACAGCGACCTATACTGAAAATATAAATGCTTTAGTATTCCTTATAGAAACACTGTGTAATCAAAAGGCAGCAAACAGCAATCAAGTTTGCAGTGGGGGTAAAAGAGACAGGTAATATTGTTCTCTCTAAGGGCCTGATATTTAAAACCTTGCTTCTCAGGGGAGATATTCTAACAAGTCTCTTCTGTACGGCAAAGACCTTAAAAAAAATATTTAGAAACACAAATTTTATCTTGAGAAATGTTTATGTGAAACGGAGACCCCTACATTAGAACACAAGGTCTAAAAAAATCCCTAAGATTATGCGTGATTCCTCTCTATCCTGGTGAGGTTTTCAGGTCCTAAGGGCCTGATGATCACATGATTCTCCAGCTTGGAGATAAATTATAGTGCAGACTTCACAGGGGCTGAACTAACTGAATGATCAAAGAAAAACGACGGAACTCTCCAACACTGCAAGATCTCTCTCTCATTTCTGTATGTGAGGAGAGACAAGCCCAGTGCAATATAGCATTGCATGATATGAGAGTTTAGTTGCACTTATACTTTGTGCATTTTATTTTATATTACTTTGCACTTTAATTTTAATACATTTAGATTTAGATCCAGCAGCTATTCTGCAAATTCTGATTTTGTTTTGAAAGTTTCTGTGTTACCTTAACAAATTAGGATCAAACGTTGTATATTTCTGTGTATCAACTTAAATTGCACGTTGTATTTTCTCTATTGTAAAATACAACACAGTTCCAGAAAGTGGGAGGGACAGGGGAGTTCCCCGGGTATGTCTAAAGCTCTGTCACAAGTCTTGTGAAATAATGTAACAAACTGGTCTCACTGATTTTCTCGTCAACTGTATTCAGATGAAGTTTGTTCAAAATTGACAGAAAAATAATATTGCTAAACTATAGGCAAACGCAAGTTAAAAACTGTATTGAAAGCATCTCAGTTTATCGGGCCCACAGAAGCTATGAAGCTATGATGCTGTCAGTTTTTCAGTTTCATTTTGAATAGAAGAAATATGATCCTTTTTTGTAAAAGCATAATCAGAATTTGCAAAATCACAATCCTAAATACAATGCTATATACAAAATGAAATACAATATAGAAAGTGCAAAGTTTAAATGTAATAAAACAATCTGAAATATAAAGTAATATAAAATACAAAGCATAAAGAGTAAATGCAGCAAAACTATCATATCATGCAGTGCTATTTTGCACTGGGTTTGTTTCTCCTTCACATATAGAAATGCAGGGAACCCCGTAGGAGAAGTATAGCAAAATCTACCTTTTAAGAATTTCACTAGGGATCTCGCAGTGATGGAAGATCATTTTAGATCATCTCCCCTAAGTGGAGAGTTTTAGATCAACATGCCCTAAGTATTGGCCATTGTGTAAAGTCACGTTGATAAGGTATGGAGGCATTAATATATAAAAAGATAGATAAGATTAGGCAGTCTACTATTTCTGTAGGTTTAGCCAATTTTATATGGGCATGTTCTTGAGAACAATGGATTAAGGCTTAAGGGGAAACCAGTTTTACAGTACAAAGTTCCTTAAATTTATAGAGCTAAATGTGAAAAGCTCTACTGATATGTGGCCATTTTGGCCTAGATTACAAATGGGGCGCTATTGATAGCACAGGGTGCGATATCAATATCACTGTACCGTGATAAATTAGCGCATAAATTGATATTACAAGTCCATGGTAAAATAGATTTACCAGAGAAGGGTTAGCATGGCCAACATCCCTATAGCGTGCCCTATACTTTCAATGGATATCGTGGCCGTGCTAAATATCTCTCATATTACAAGATGAAAGTTATGGGTTGCAATTCAAGCACAACCAAAGCAGCGCTAACATTTTAACCCTCTACTTGTAATCTAGCCGTTTAGGTCTGCCAAAATAAACCATTTTATCACAAAACAATTAAAGGGACAGTGTACTATAAATATTCTCTCTTTAATGCATTACCTTTATTTTGTCATTTGAAATAGCTATGTTTGCCTGGTGTATCCCCACCTATTCTTAAATTTTATTTTATTGTGAACAAGAAGCTACAAAAAAAAAAAGTATAAATTATTAACCAGATTCTCCCTAGAAGTGGTGGTCAAAGTAGATTTTTAGAACTTGGAAAAAAAAAAGAGAAACTGAATGGATTTCTAAAATTCAGCCATTAGAGCCAATGGTTTACATTAATTTATACGTTAACCGTTTTTTTTACCTGAATAAAATCTTATTGTTTGTCATTAACTATCTTTTCTATGTAGCTGATTAATCCTATAAAATATAATGGAGATTATTATGTTTTACATAATCTTATGAAGAGGATTGGTATTACTGAGTATTATAATATTTTCCCTTAAACGGACACAAAAAATGATTTCATGATTCAGATTGAGCATACAACCCTAAACCACTTTCCAGTTTACTTCTATTATAGAATTTAATTCATTCTCTTGGTATCCTTTTTTGAAGGAACAGCAATGTATCATGAAAGTTTAATTTTTACTTTACTCTCCCTTGAATATTAAATCTCGACAGTTGTATTGTCTTATGAAAAGTTATATTAATATTATTTTTTTAATACTAAATCTGAAAAAATTGAGTTTTATAAAATCTCTATTTATTTCTTTGAAAGGTTATTAAAGGAATTTCCTTCATGCTTATTTCATTATAGTCATGGGTTTTAAGAGCTGTTTGTGTTTTTATTCAGTTGTTAGTTATGTATTGATATGTATTATTAGGTCGTGAATAAGATTTTTATCATGGAGTAAATCCCCTTTTCCTTTGAATTAGTCACTTTTTTTATGTCAAGAACCCGCCCAGTAGAGCAAGATGATCATGGATTGGCTGATTTAAATTGGGAATGGTTGGGGCTTATTACTTAACACAGCACCTTAACAGAACAAAGAGCTACAAAAAGGTAAGAGCAGTGTCTGTTCTGTATCTCATAGCTCACCACAGGTGTGTTGCAGTAGGAAATACACTAACAAAGTTAGAATTGTATAGAAATAATCCCCTTGGCAGAAGGATGTGTATTTAATGTAAATTGGAACACTATTGTTTTCTTTTCTTTCAAATTGTGTTTATTTTAAACTTTATTTATGTGTTATACTAGACTGAAAATCACATGGGCAATTTGAAGTGTAACTTATTTTTAAATTGGTCATGCTTAACAGTGGAGAATTAGAGGACTGTAGATTTTTTTTGGATAGATTAGATATATATTTTAGTTGTAGGACTTATATTATTATAATTATTATCTTTATTTGTAATAGGCTCATTCTTCAGCACTATGCATGAAGTACGATAAAGACTAGACAGGGAAGCAAGATTGGGAAAAAGGATTACAGAGCATTGCTTCTTAGCTAAATTACAATCTATAGGCATATGTAAATAGTTATAGTATGGCATCAGCTCATGCAAGATAAGATATACGTTTTGTGACTGGTGCTGCGAGAAGTTACATTTCCCCTGGGCATTGTTTGTAATATGCCTGATAAAATGGCTGGAGTAACTATTTGGCTGAGAAATACGTTGCAGATTACACTTCTTTGTATTTCTGTATTCAGTATGTTATGATGCTGGTATTGATTGGTAGAATATTTACGGTTAACTTAGAAATATTGAATGTAACATGTAAACAAAACATTTTAATATTTACATTTGGATAGTGGTTTCAATTGAATAATAATGGAACCAACATTGTAAAAATTTGTTAGAATTGAATGTTCAATTTTTTTTTATAATTACTTTGACACTGCTATTCACTTTCTGGAATATCGGCTTCATTAGAGTTTTGCTGTATCCCTTTAAATTTACATAACAGAACAGCGACAAACAAACTTTATTGAAATAAGTGGCTTTACAAAAATGTTCCCACTCACAGGGCAGCTGACCAGAATAAAAGAATCTACCAATAGAAACTAAATTATATACCCTAGATAAATAAACTTCAGATGTAACTATAAATTAGCACTGTGGTCCCCAGTGATATCTTTGGAAAACCCTTAATACATGTGCCACCCCAATATACATTTTATATGTTTCTGACATTCCTGGGACTCTAGTATACAATATAAACAGAAAAAGTTAAAAGGCTGTGAGCTAATAAATTGTAGAGAATGAAACGGAAAAGGACTCTATCTAGCCACTAAATTTCTGTGCCACATGAGAGCATCCCTGAACCTTGTTTAACAATCTTTGTTTTAGCAACATAAGTGTTACAAACCTATACACTACCCAGGAATACATATACACACGAATGAGCCAATCAAATTGCAATGTTGTGTGTTGCAAATGGTAAACAGCAGTGGAGTAGGGTGGGATAAAAAAGGGCACATTTTAGCTTCAATGCCTTAGACTGGATTAAACTTTTTTGTTTTTTTTTACTATTATTATATATTTTTAACAAGCTTTATTAGGCTTTAAAGTAAAGGAGCAATATATTTTAAAAGCTGCCTTGCCTAAGGATATGATAAACATGATACTATTGGGGCAGATTTGATATCACCTATTAACAAATGCAAATTGCTGTATTGGTCCAAGAAAGAAGCAGGGTTGTTGCTTCTTTTTAGAAGATTAAAACATAATTACATAATTATTAAGAAATGTATTAGAGACCTTCCATAATTATATTGTTTACTTTTGTATGTGTTAATTGGAAATTAAAGGGATAGAAAGGTAAATAATGAAATGTGCATAGCTGCATTTTAATTGGAAGAATAAGTACTTTTGCAATATACTTTCATCAGCAAAAATGCTTGTAGAAAAATATATTACTGCTTTTCGGCAGCATATGCAGAGAACTGGCAATAGTGAGCGATGCTTCTAAAGAATTGTGTCTGAGCGGACATGATGTTTGAATACTGGTGCACAGGCCTCACAGGATATGTGCATATGCCACCGAAAATCAGTAATAACTTTTACTAGATGCATTAATGCTAATAGAAGTATATTGCAAAAATACTTCTATTTGAAATTGAAATGAACTCATGCACATTTCTTTTTTGACCTTTCTATCCCTTTAAGTGCAAATATAGTTTAGATCAGGTTGAAAGTTCTGTATACACTATAAGCTCTCATCTACTGTAAACAACCTAAAGGGACAATAAACACTTTAATCAAATCAACATACTAGGGCGGTGTGAAAAAATATGAATGCATTAAAACTTTGCTTCAAATGTTTATCAACTGGAAATCACCACCTATCACTTGCCTTATTTGGAGTAGCGAGTTAGGGCTTGTTACTCTAGTAAATTCAACTAGCCACTGTCATTTTATAAGCAAAACATCCATTGTTTTTCAGTTTGTTATCTTATAATGTCTGCTGAAGCCATATAGGGACAGATATGTGGCAGGGTTACACTTGTGAAATCTGCTATATGTCCTTCCATTCATTAAAATATGGAAACTCTTAATTTTCTGAGTTAAATTTTAGGAATGGGGGCAGAATAAATCATGAAAAAAAGTTTATTGCAAATATGTTTTACTACAAATAATTAAACATTATATACGAAAATGTCAGTCTTTACTATTCCTTTAATATAGGTGGATATTTCAGGATATTGTCTGGGGTGAATTGTCTGACCCGGTAGCTGATCAATAGGATATGGAAGAAAGATACGGATTGACCCAGCTAGCACAGGTGATAAGATCATTGATGCATTATTCATTCAGCAGCAGAAAAGCAACAGCTTCATTATAAGCAGAACTAAATAGACTAATAGAGCGGATACATTTAAACATTCCCCACCCCATATTATCCTCATACTTACAGCGCAAAACCACTTCTCTTCATTATAAGTACAACAACGGCTAATGCAAAGAGAAATCTGTCTAAAAGGAGACCAGTCTATCTAATGTAAAGGAAACCCCCTATTGCTTTATATAACTCCCAAGTCTGTCAACTACAAAATATAAGTATGTACCTGTATCATCTTCATCAAAAGAGGACACTGTAGGTGTGTGTTAATAACTGTAATTTTGTTTTTCAATGGAGCATGCTGGTATGTATAAAAGCCATATTGGTTAATATATTGATCCTTAAATCCACAAACAAAAAATGCTTGTGCACAGGTCTACTGCCACAAAAAAAGTAGTAGAGGTTTTGCGATGACTGTATCTTTAAGCATATTTTTTTCTTTGTACATAGGCAGTGTCAAAACGCTAATGTTGGCTACACCCGTTAATATTGGTTAACCCACTTTAGCTGATTATTGTGGATTTATGCAAAATTTGCTGACTGCTAAAATGTCAGCATAAGCAATTTTCTTTCATTATCTTGCTAGCTTATCTTTAGTACACAGCACACTTTATTTTTAGAATTCTGGTGACAGTTGTCCCCATTTAATGGTAGGGATGGATGCAGAAGAGGTATGTCCAGTTTGTGGATTAACGCACTGTGTGCTCACTCACTTGTACCCCAGCCTGTCCTGTCTTGCCTGCATGTCTGCATATAAATGCATACAGATACAGAGGCATGGTATGTGTTCCTTTCCCCTCATATAGAAGTCCCATCACTCTTACTGCAAAAATGCAGGAAATCACACATCTGTTCAGTAATACAAGTCATAATTACATAGCTGATATAGGAGCAGTCCTCTTGGTACACCATGGTACCTTTAGGGTTGTGTTGGCATGACTCCTATTCTGCACACACATACATATAAGTGTGCAGAGATCACGCCTCCCCTCTGTGATGCACAAGGCTAGAGTCTGCGTTGCATATCTGAGTATGGTGACCCTTAAGGCACACTACAAGTGAGTGGGGGCTGGCCTTGTGAGGACCCTTCAGGAACTGTGGAAGTACAGGGGTTTGACTCTGCCAGAGAGGATCTTGGGGACCTGAACAGAAATTATTTCAGACATCATCTCGGGGAAGTCCACGCTCACCATCTGCGCCTTCACAAACAAGTCGAATGTAAACTGGTGTAACTCACGTGCAATCTTAAAAAAAACAAAGAATACAAATCAACTACTAAAACATATCTAACGTGTAAAATGTCAATAAAGTAAACATTTCTTATGTGTAAGATAAAATAAGAAACGTTTGTCAAGCTTCATTCAAAATCTGCCAATTTTATACACATAAAAAAAATAAAAAATATACAGTATATATATATATATATATATTTTTTTTTTATACAAACACGTTAACCTACCACTGCCTGCACTGATATCCTGTGAGTGTGACATGACTACAGGGGTTAGTGTTTCTGTTTTACATTGGTGT
>CAJPDP010761305.1:0-13690 GCA_905336975.1 Bombina variegata variegata
GCATTCCTCTTTTTAAAATAAAGATAGCAATAGAACTAAGAAAAATGTATAATATGAGTAAAATAGAAAGTTGATTAAAATGTCATGCTTTATCTGAATAATGAAAGAAAAAAATGTGGGTTCAGTGTCCCTTTAAGTTTCAGGCGGACCTGAAACTTCAGGGGTAGATGGCAGCATCCGCTGCTTGATAAATCTACCCCATAGTGTCTAGTGCTTCTTTAAAGCTGTCTTTAAAACTGTGTGTTTATTGTTATTATGTTTTGATGGTTAAACACATATATTACTGAAGTTGCTCTCATATATGTGGATCGATCACAATCCTTTAGAAAAACGTATCAACTGATTTATCTACAAAAATCCCTGTAAAATGTAATGGTGCTTTTCTGTTTAAAATCATTAGATAAAAATGATGGGCCAGAGTATGAGTGGAGCGCAAATGTTTGAGCGTGAACGCTAAGTGGAAAATAGTCTCTCTCTCTAATTTATTTATTTCCCCATGTATATTTTTTGTTTTTGTTTTGACAGACTTCACCTGAGAAATCAGCTACAGGGTTTGCTTATACAGGATAGATTACATTATATGAATCGTCAGCATTAATTACTTGATAAGGCATTTTTATAATGTGTAGTAATAAATGTAAGGATAATTAAATACATATAAAAGCTGCTAGTGCGATTTTTTTGTGCTCTTCTCAGTAATACCATTGCACGTAAATGTACACTGGTATTACAAGTGCAGCGTTCACATTGACGAAAGGGCTCACAAGAGCACCCTTCTAGAGGCTCCAATGGGAGCCTTGTTTTCATGCTGGCAGCCACGGCAAACCACCTAGCGCATAGCAAGGGGCAAATCTTGCATCGTTGAGCAGCAATAAATATATATGTATATGCTCATATACAAATGTATTTATGTGGTTATATGTGTATATACACATAGTAACACATAAATATATATGTATATAAGCATATACATATATATTTATATTTTTTTCAAACAACCCACATCCCTTTACGTTAACCCCTTATAACTGCTTTGTGCAGTTTTAAAAAAAATTGTCATATTTATTGTACTTGTTAATGTAATGTCCTCTTTATTTTGGGGGCAATTGGGCCAGCTTTTTATTTTTAACCAGAGGTCTGACCTCTGGTTAATTGCACTTAGTGCAAAGGGGAACTGAGAGCTTGCAGTCACATTAACCAGCCACTTATATAACGTGTGCTCATAAACGGCAAATTTGCCCCTTTATGGGGGCTCGTTAAGATAGCCTCTCACTTGTAATCTAACCCTCAGCTGTTTAGATCATTGTTTGTTTGTGTTTTAAATATTACAATACACCCATTTGTTTTTATTAGACTTTGCTAACTTTATTATATCATCGTATTCACCGTCAACACCTGAAATACCTGTTCTTCGAATACAGGGTTAATCACAATCTCTTCTTGAAATACAGGGGTTAATCATTAAGCGGGATTGTAAGAATGCAGTTGGTACAGTGAGATATTACATTTGTAATGGTTTTTACTAATTACAGTGTGAGAAATGGTTTGAAACCCCACTATCGTAACTAGGGAAAGACCACGTCCATTTTTTTAGGAAAGATACTTATATCCTGTAGTATTAATATTGTTTCTAGATTAAAACCAAGCCAGATTAAAAAACAAATTTTTTGCAATAAACAAAATTTTGTGTAAAGAACAATTTTACAGTCTAATGCATATAAATTACACATCATAGACATGTAATGTATACCCATAATGCACCAGTTCAAATGTATCAATAATTAATTTACAAGTTTTAATACTTTTATGGATATGAAAAGTAAATTGCTATTGTCCTTTCACACTGTACAATGGTATTGATGTAAACACTTGTATTTTAAAGGATATGCATGCTGAATGGCCGTTGTATTAGTGATTTGTATAAGGTGTAACTGGTAGGTTGCTGATAACCTCACAATCGCAATACAAGCACACAGATGCTCTCAAGATACTTGTGATAGGAAATTTGTTCAAAGGCAATTTAAGATAGAAATCTTGAGCAACATACCGCTCCTCTTATAATATAAGCCATAGCTTGTTTGTTGGGATATCTATTTGGGTAGTTTTTATCAGTATTAAAGTGCTTATTATTAATGTTTTACGTTTAATTGAATTAATACATAGTTTTTGTATCTGGTGGCATTGCATTCTAATGTAATCTAATAAGGTGAGGGTAATTTCAGATTTGAGATTTTTAGTGATAAAAACAAAAAGAGTTAGCTGGAGTTTATCAAGTCCTTTTAGTTGTTAAGTTTGATAAGTAGATGACCTTATAAGTGTGTTATTAAAGGGACAGTCAAGTCAAAATTAAACTTTCATTATTCAGATAGGGCATGCATTTTTAAACAACTTTCCAATTTACTTTTATCATCAAATTTGATTTGTTCTTTTGGCATTGTTTGTTTAAAGCTAAAAATAGGAAGGCTCATATGCAAATTTCTAAGCCTTTGAAGTCTGCCTCTCATTGACAGTTTCTCACAGTTAGACACTGCTTGTTCATGTGTGTCATAAAGATAACATTGTGCTCACTCCCATAGAGTTGTTTGAGTCAGCACTGAATGGCTAAAATTTATGTCTGTCAAAAGAACTGAGATAAAGGGGCAGTTGTTTGCAGAGGCTTATATACAAGGTAATCACAGAGGTAAACACTGTATTAATATAAGTGTGTTGGTTATGCAAAACGGGGGAATGGGTAATAAAGGGATTATCTATCGTTTTAATCAATAAAAAATTTGGAGTAGACTGTCCCTTTAAGTATTGACAATTTGGATTGCGAAGAAGAAGAACAGGTCCCCAACATTAATTACAGAACCATTTTTCACCAAATCATTAATGAAAAAGTGTTACCAATAAACAATAACAATGGCTGATTATGATTGCATCAAAATTAAAAAGTTTGGTTTTCTACCATTAACATGATGATAAATATCAGACAATAGCTTGTGATCAATCCCATAACGACATCTTGTAATGTGGTCTTCTGATGTCTTCTGATTATTGTACTCCATAGCTGTATACTTTATGTTACAGTGCTGCATATGTTGGTGCTTTATAAATAAACAATTATAATAATAATGGAGCTTGGTGAGAAGAGGATCAACTTTAGTTTCTTGAGATATGATAGATATTATTTTATACTGATATTATATTTATTACTAAATGAGTCATAAATCCCTGCTGATTTAAAGAATGGCTGCTCACTCAAAAGTCATGTAGTCATTTTAAAAGCAAATATGCAGTAAATGCTTCTCATTTACAACCATTTGAGCCTCCTTATTCGTAGTGAAGCTAGGTTTGTGTCCCTTTATACTGAACACAGCTAAAGAGACATTAAACACAGAGACCAGCAAGTCATTTATTGCTTTACTAACTGGCCTCACCAGATGAGACAAGATGATATATCAACATTTTAAACCTAGGGAAACCTTAAAGGGATACTAAACCCAAATGTTTTCTTTCATGCTTCGGATAGGGCATGCAATTTAAAGCAGCTTTCTATTTTACTTCTATTATCAATTTTTCTTCGTTCTCTTTTTATCTTTATTTGAAAAAGCAGGAATAAAAGCTTTGAAGCCGGACCGTTTTAGGCTGAGAACCTGGGTTGTGCTTGCTGATTGGATGGCTAAATGCAGGCACCAATTAGCAAACCCTATCCAGGGTACTGAAGAAAAAATAGGCAGGCTCCAAAGTTTTCATTCATGCCTTTTCAAATAAAGATAGCAAGAGAACAAAGAAAAATTGATAATAGGAGTAAATTAGAAAGAAATGTCATGCTCTATCTGAATGAATAATGAAAGAAACAAATTGGGTTTACTATCCCTTTAAGGGCTCCATGTACAAAAGGGTGGATGGAAAAGGTTCCTGACTTGGGAACCTCTCCACCCTCAAGGACTCAACTTATACTTATTCCTTCAAAATGTAAACAACTAATTTAATTAACCCCATTGATGCACATGGCGCGTTTTCAGCATTCCCCCTCACTACAGGCAAGGGATCATTGGAGTGCAGATGACGTCACCATGTACACACGTAAGGACGTCACAAAGAGGTGAACCAGGAAGGAGCTGGAAGCTGCTACAGGAGCTGGATGGGGGGACATATTTCAAAGCCCTATATCCCAGCTCCCATAGCAGCTACAAACCACCAAGACCCCTCATTTGAAAGAGAATCGCCTACTCAAAAAAAACAGATCTTTTAAAAATAAAGTAAAACAAGCACATGTGGATTTGCTTGGGATGTAACATTATATGCACAATAAAAAACTGTCTAGAGACCCCTAATAAAGTTTATTTTCTAGTAGACAAGTCCCTCTCTTAAAAAAATATATGCTTTTTTTTCTGTATAGTCAGGTGGTCACTGTGGTAACAGTGAACACCTTGCAAGAAAAAAAAAGTGCTTTTATTTCTGTACTGCACAATGGGACCTCACTAATTTATATTATAACCCCCAAAAGACTGTATGGGCTGCTATTTCCCATGTGGCTACCCTTGATGACAATTTAGTATGGGGATCACAGTAACAGCAGCAGGGTTTGGGCCATTTTCAATATTATTTACTAAAATTATGCTTTTTTTTTTTTTTTTACAGATTTTGCCACAGCTATCTCACATGCCATAAATGATAAATATCATAATGGCATATAGGGAATCTGCTGGGCCTGTTGGAAAAACCCCCAATATATAATGTGTGGGTTACTCACTGAAATGTGACTTACAATAGGGTTTAAATGTAGGTAGCAAAAAAAAAAAGAATTAAAATTGGCTCAGCACTGGGGTGAGAAAAAGCTTAGCAGGGAAAGTGTTAAAAAAGCTACATATCATTATGATGCTATTATTTGCTTTGAATACATGATAATGCCTAGCATTTTTTTAATGTTTAATGTCCAATGTCCCTTTAAGTTGCAGACCAAATAGTGATTAACATTTTCCATATATTACAGTAACTACATCACTGAAACTGTGTTATAGTTGCACAATTCCAAACATACTTATTAACGAAAACCTAATCATCTGTTTTGTCAGTTAAATGTTTGTATGTAATGGTAAAATATTCTAAAGGTCATATTTTTAAGCATTCCTTATCTTAACACCCCACACTGTTAGAATAGAGCAAACTACACTCATTTGGACCTGGATTACGTTTTTTGGAAAGAAGTAACGGTTTTCAAGCCAGCATTAATCCCTCAGTTAGACGCACGTCCCCTTTTTTTCCTGTGAAGGCCATGCACTTGTCACTCTATTGATTGCTGGCAATGCTGGCTTTGGAGTATTGATTTTTGCATCCAATGAGCTGCATCTGATCTGTGGCCCATGCTGTGACGACACATGCGTCATATCTATAGAACCAGGTGCACTATGCACTATGGAACATCAGTGACATATATTTATTTGTGTCTTTATCGTCCTACATTATTTGATTTCTACTTTGCTCCTAATAGTTCAGCCACATACTTTCAGTATCATTGAGCTATTTTGCCCTACAGTCTTCAACGCCTGCCCATTTTCATTTCCTGATTTGATGAAAAACATAATTAAAAGGGACAGTCTACTTGAATTTATTTTACTGTTAAGAAAGACATCTAATGCATTTACTAACTATTCTTCAACTTTGCACAATCAACATTGTTATATTAATATAGTTTATAATCTCTAAATCTCTGCCAGTATCTAAGCCCTTGCAGGCCGTCTCTTATCTCAGCGCATTTTATTACCTTTTCACAGTCAGAGAGTGCTAGTTCATGTTTCCCATATAGAAAACATTCTGCTCACTCCTGTGGAATTATGCAGGAACCAGTACTAATTGGCTAAAATACAAGTTTGTAAAAAGCACTTAGATAAGGGGGCAGACTGCAGAGGCTTAAAGGGACAGTATACTATAAAATTGTTTTCCCTGAATGTGTTTCCAATTACTTTTTTTCATCAGCTGCAGAGTATAAAATTATGAGATTTGCTTTTTAAGGTTTATTTGTGTATTTGAATTAGTTGATTTTGTCTTTTGAAGCCACAACCTAATAAAATGGGTTGAGCTTGTAGGAATAATTAGATCTTATTACTTTATCACATTGTGTACATATACCTGCTTCTTTATCTTATATCGGCCCATAAACCAATTACCAATACTTGGAGAGAACAATGGAAAAATTAAGATTTTTAAAAAAAAAATTCAAAGAACTTTATTGTAAGTATTCAAGTTACAACCAATTGTAGAAACAAAGGATGAACACAAACCTCCCACTCACACCGTCAAACAGAGAAGTGTACACAATCAGGAGGTAAATAATCAGAACATCATCTTGTATACGGTAGTTTGTCTATGAGGTTATTATAATGTCTAAATGTGAGAAATCAACCTTGTAAGACAGAAACATGTTACACAATGAAAACCTTATGCTTAAGTTACCAACATATTTGAACAAGATTTAAGTAAAAACAGAAACTGCTGTGGCCAATATATTGCAGTGATAGGAATCTACAAAGATTCCAAGCAATAAAACTTCTAAATGATCAACTCTGATTATGATACCAGGTGAGGAATAGAGGAAAAGAGTTCTGGGGGAGGAGGGGCATCATATCGTGAAAGGGAGGGACATGGGAAGAGGATGACATATAGTGGCCAAGGCTAAGGTATCTTCTGATTTTGAAATTGAGTATTAGTGTTTACAACAAATTATAGATACAGCCACCTAATACAAACCTCTCCTACATATCTTAGGTGAGCAATACATACACATCAAGGGTGCGAATATCTATGATAGTATTCAGTGAGGAGATATTTCTAGAGGATCCACTCCGATAGCAGCCCCAGGTGGGGCGGAGGATAAATAATTTAAGAAGGAAAAAGGGAGGAAGGGGAAGGGAGGGGGAAGAGAAAGGGAGGAGAGAGGAATCATAGTGTGGATGGTAGGGAGGGGTGGGAGGAGCATCAGACAAAAACAGATTTCAGGGGGTACTCTAATGCCTGATTCAGTGGCAAGGGGCAGAACAGTGGGCATACTTGCACTATTTTTCCCAGCCTCGTCCCAGTAGTGCAACCAAGGCTCCCAGATTGTCCAATACAGATCTCCCTTATCCAGACTGAAGTAGAAACCTCTTTCGATATTTGCATAAAATTGAATTATTTCGACTACTTTTGCTACGGGAGGGTTCGTGGGTTGTTTCCATGATCTTGCTATGGAGAGTTTCATAGCAGCGAAGACAAAGACGATCAGTTTAGATTTTGGGTTGGGAATTTTAGGTGGGAACATGTTGAAAAGGGCTATCTCAGAGGAAAAGTTACTCCGATCATTTCACAGAGTTGAAACACTTCCTTCCAACAGGGGTCCAAAGTAGGGCAACTCCACCAGATATGGAAATCAGAGCCCCTCTCTCCACAGTTTTGCCAGCACAAAGGTGGTAGGTCGGGAAACATCCGTGACAATCTAGCAAGGGTATAATACCATCTAAGAAAGATTTTCACATAGGATTCAATAGAGTTAGCACAGTGTAAAGTTTTTTTTGTTAGTATGATGGCCCGATGTAAGTCCATGTCGCTGATAGTCAAAGTCATGTCATGCTCCCAGGCTCTTAACTGTCAAATTCTGTCCACGTTAGTAGAGGACTGTATCATCGCATAGTGTCGAGACAGGGTCTTGGGGATCTTTGTTTTTATTATCCATAATTTTTCCCATGAGGTTAAGGCTCGGCATTCTAATTTGGGGAAACCCCAAGAGATGAGAAGATCATATAATCTTGTGTATTCAAACCTGAACCATAAGGTTGGGTTAGGAACAATGGAGTCGACTCTGAGGGGCGGGATCAAGGCCTCAGGTGAGTATAATTGTGAGACCATCAGTAAGTTCCATTTCCTCCACTGAGAACTATGCATGTCAGGAAGTGTAGCCATCAGGCCTTGGATGGAATGGACTGGAGAGGGGTGGGGTGAAATTTCCGACATATGCCTAAGGAATTGCCAAGCAATTAGGTTACCCTTAATAATCAAATTGCTGATCTCCAACTCGCCCAACCTGTAGGTTAGAATTCAGGGAAGATCCATCAAACCAATGTCAGCAGGTAGACTAGACCCCTCCATATCCTTCCATGGCTGTGGTTCGACTTTGTTGGCCCATGAAAAAATATGTGTTAGGCAGGATGCCTCATAGTATCCCAGGATACTGGGCATAGCTATACCTCCTTGATCAAAACGTTTTTGCAATATTTTTGCTGCTATCCTGGGCCTAGAAGAACCCTAGATGTATCTCTGGAAAAGAGACTGAAATTTTCTAAGTATCCACCTAGACAGGTTAATGGGGAGACATCTAAAATAATACAGGAGCACCGACATTTTCAACAACGCGATCCTTCCCAGCCATGAGATCTCCCTAAAGTTCCAGGAGTTCAGGAGGGTAGATATATCATGAAATAAGGAATTGTAGATCTTATTGACCACCAACCCCAGATTCGGTCCAAGCTGTAGTCCCAGATGCCTAATAGTATCAGCAGACCATTGGAAGGAGTATGTCGTTCTCAGAATCTCCAATTCAAATGCAGGTATGTGGATAGGTAGTGCCTCAATTTTAAGGAGGTTAATTTTGTAATAGCTACACCTCCCGAAGTACTCGGTTATATCAAACACCTCAGGGAGGGAACCCAACGGATTAGATAAGAAGAGGGTGACGTCATCGGCAAAGAGAGCGATCCACTCCTCCGACCTTTTGAATGTCACTCCTGTAATTTTTGTGGAATTCCGTATGGCCTGGGCCAGGGGCTCGATAGCAGGTACAAAAATTAGGGGCGAAAGGGGACACCCCTTCCTAGTGCTGTTTGTGATAGAGAACTCAGACGAGGAGAAACCAAGTCCTCTGACCACAGCCGTCGGATCGGAATATAGAGCACAGATAGTAACCACCACATTTTGAGGAAATCCAAACCCCAGGAGCATCTGCCAAAGATAGTCCCATCTGACCCTGTCAAACGCTTTTTCAGCATCTAGAGACAGGGCCAGCATGGGACGTTGGAGCCTAGAAGCCTCTGAGAAGACATTTAATACCTGTCTGGTGCTATCTGGGCCCTCTCGCCCATAAGTAAAGCTGGGTAGCCATCAGGACCAGGAGCCTTGTTACTCTGTGTGTGTTTAATTGCTGAAGAGAGTTCTGCAATAGAGAACGGAGAGCTAAGGCTCTCCTTGGCGGTTTCAGATAGGGATGGGAGTTTCAATTTATCTAGAAAAACAGATATGGATTGTATCGGGGATTCCGAATCCAGCATGGCTGGCTTCAGATTATAGAGTGAAGAGTAGTAACCAACAAAGGCCTTCCCAATCTCTCTAGTGGAATTGACTAATGAGTCGCTTCAAAGTATTGTTTGGATTCTAGCTGCGGCTTTTATGCCCCACAGCTTACGAGCCGGCAAAGCAGAAGCCTTGTTACCTTGGTAGTACAACAGCTGTTTAAATTGGGAGTATGCTTACTGCACCCTTTCTAAATCTCTTTCGGCTAGTTGGGTTCTCAACGCCTGTATTTAACCCACTAGTGAAACCGATGGGGTAGTTTTATTCAAACATTCCTTAGACCGGAGTGAGGCAACCAGAAGTCCCAGCGGTGTTCTAGAGGTAGCTCGCATAGACGCTTGCTTTTGGATGAATATACCCCTGATGTAAGCCTTGAGAGTGGCCCATACTGTTTGATGGGACATCTAGGGTCCCTCGTTTAGCTCAAGAAACTCTGCAATGGAGGATTGCAGAGATGCTCTAAAATCTTGGTTATGCAATAGTTGCTTTGCGAGTTTTCAGCTAGGTCGGGATGCCTTAGCCATATCAGTGGTGAGGGTAAATAGCTGAACATCATGATCAGACCAAGAACACACCTGTATAAGGGATTTACTTAACCTATTAAGGGCCCAGGAGTCAGTGAAGAAATAGTCCAGTCTAGAGTACGTATTATGAGGTCTGGAGAAAAATGTATAGTCTTTGTCATGCGGGTGCAATTCTCACCATACGTCATAGAGATTATACAGTATTATATAAGACCGAAATTTGGCCACAGTGTTTATGGTTTATGAATCAGTTACTTTACCCTTTTGGACCTTCTTGTCAATTAAGGGATCCCGAACCATGTTACAATCACCTCCCAGAATCAGGGTACCCGCTTTGATAGGCTCCACCTTGGAGAGAACTTCTTTTAGAAATTTGGGTTGAGCCTGGTTGGGGACGTATATGTTAGCCAGCATATATAATGAGCCATTCAATTTACAAATCAATATGAGGAATCTTCCCTGATCATCAATCTCTTTATAGAGCAATTCAAATTCTATAGATTTGTGGACTAGAATTGCCACGCCCCTCGACCTTTCTCCAAAAGACGACACATGCACATTGGGATGTTCAGTGGATCTGTATGGGTCTGGGCACAAAGCCAGCTAATGAGTCTCCTGAAGAAACACAATCTGGACTTTCAGAGACTTCATAGAGTTGGTCAAGAGGCTTCGTTTAGTAGGTGAATTGAGGCCCTTTGAGTTAAGGGTAGCAAATGTAATGGTTTCTAGGGGCGTCTCCATTGTACTTTTAAATATAGGGATATGGTTGGATAGAAGTATTGGAGGGAAAAGGGTAAGGCAAGGAGAAAGGACTGGGGCTGGTAAAGAAGGGAAAGAAGTAAGGAGTACTTACCACCTGGGTCAAGTTGCTACCAGATTGGATATGCAGTAACAGATGGATATGTCAGGTAAGGTAAGGCATATATGGAAGAAAAGAGAAACAATCAATTTGACATAAAACAATATACACAGCATTAGAGGCCACAAAATATATCTAATCTGTTGTCGGTAATCAACCATGTTATAAAACAATATCTATCTAGCTAAATGATTGTCTAACAAGGAAAGATTTTATTTGCATGTAATTGAATGTGGCGAGAAGCACCACCAAAAGAAGAGGTTAACCTAGAAAAGGATGACCTCCTCGGTCCCCATACAAGGGAAAAATACAAAAAGTATTTATGTGTAGGGGGTAGGATGTGAGTTACCTAAGAGGTAACAGAGGAAAAATAAAACAGAAATTTATATCGACACCTTGTATGGGGAGTGGACTAAAGGGAAACAGTTTGTACCCTAAATATGAGTATAACATAATAGGGGCTAGGTTAATGGGCACTCAGTGCGGCAGTATAATAACTAGCAAAATGTACCCAATCTAGATGCAGATCAGCTCTAAAACAGATTTTACCAGCATTTTAGGTGGGTTAAGTTCTAAAACAGTGCATCTATCTAGTAAAAAATAGAAGAGCTAGAACCTAGTAAACCAATAATAACCATGGTACATTAAGGAAATAGCGATTAACAAAGCATTCATGTCAAGGAGAACAAAATATGCATTATACAATACCATAATGGAATGGTTTCTTAGAGATTGAGAGATAGTTCGGAATGTCCTCCTTTTCTGTAGTGTGTAGCTTGAGATGTCTGGAAAAACTGATACCAGTTGGAATTTTGTAGGTAGGGCGGGCTTGTTAGCTAGTTCTCAGAGAATTTTTTCCTTGTGCGTGAAAAAATGCACTCTGGCGAGAACGTCTCTGGGCTTGTCCTGAGATACAGATCGTGGCCTTGCCACTTGATGAACCCTGTCAAGGATTAGACCTGGAGGGTCCAGGTCAGGCAACAGACATTTACAAAGTTCCATGGTTCCAACTCTGTCAATTTCCTCCGAGATCCCCTGAAACCTCAGATTGTTCGGGCGGGATCTATCCTCCATATCAGCTCATTTTAGTTCCAAGTCAGATAATTGGACTGATAAATTCTGTGAGTAAGCAAGGAGGTTTGCATGGTCAATAGTCAAATCTTCATGTTTATGCTCCAAGGTCTCAGTACGTTCACCCAGCGAAGCAATATCTCTTCGGAGCTCAGCTGTGAAGCCTTTAATCTCCTTGTTTATGGTATCTTGCAGCATGTTCATGCGCCTAGTCAGGACCTCAACAATGTTAGTAGCTGTGTTGTCAGTCAACAGGTATTGAGAGTCCATACTGCTTTCTGAGTAACTCATATCTAAGGCAGGAGTACGGCCTCTGGATGGTGAGGTCTTGGAAGCAGGTTGTTCTTTAAAGTGATCCTCTAGGGTTTTCTTCAGGTGAGGAACTGCCTTAGGTTTTCGCTTAACACTGTGAGACATACTATCAAACAATTCCAGGGATGACAATACTGGATATAGAGGATATGAATAAGCAGACTAACTCCTGAGCTTGAACTTGGAAGGGTACAAATAGTTTCGAAAAATAGTCCCCCAGGTGTCTGGAAAATATTTACGCCATCATGATCAGAGAGTAATTCCCAGGTTTAAAAGGGAAGCAAGCGAGCTGTTGACTTCGTTCTATATACTAATCCAGTGTTTCTGTATCCGCATGAAGTCACGTTTGAGATATATTGAGTGAGACTACTATAATAGAGGTGGGTGTAGAAACCAAAGCAGGTATTTCAAGTCAAATACATACCAGCCAAAACTGGTCCTACAGTCCGCTGAAATAGAACCCTAGGTAGGTGGTATTGGGTCTGAGCAGTGCGAGGGCTAGAGGTAGGGGGGGTCACAATGTACCCCTATAGTATGTGGGAATATTACAACTGTATATCAGAATGAAGGAGGAGATGTGTACTCACTTGAAAGGGTATAAAATGATATTACCTCCGTGCAGCTCTCACGAACTAGGTCAAGGGTGTAGAGGAGGATAAAAGCTGGAACAACTAGCCTGATGGATTAGGCCCTGTGTTGCGTAGTTCACAGACAGTCTGAGTAATGTCTCTTTAAATGTGGGCTGTACGCCTGTAGCAGAGGAGGTTTTTGCCTCCCGAAATAGCGGAGTTGATGTTTCCTCAGGGCAAGACTCCTCAGTGGGTTGTCAGGCTGGTTAGGTGGAGATAAGCTCCGGTAAATGGATCTGTTATAACACTTGAGGAAGATCCAAGCTCTTCACAGAACCATTAGTGCGGCCTAGGCAGCGCAGCAGAGCTTACCTCAGCGATCTCCTGCTCCTCACAGTGTCCTTATGTCACTTTAAGCTTAGGATGAGTGGGACTTCGATCCTACTGCGATATCCCAGGTTCTCAGCGGCTGGTATCTCTGGCTCTGTCGCGTCCGTAACTGGGTCTGCAATTCAGTTGCCGGTATGTAACTGGATCAGACTGCGGCTGTATCAGACACTCCGGTGTAGAGCACCGACCCTCCGGAGTGTAGTATAAGATAGGTAGCGGCGGTTGCAACTAATAGGCAGGCCCGGCCTCACCTTTCCGCCTGAAAACACTAAGTTTAGACTCAAACTCAATACAGATAAGGTGTCTGAAACAGTTCAGGTATATTATCTGTCAAGTTATAAAGGGTTAAGAACCGATCTCTGATCACAAAAAGTGATTTTATATCCGTGTAGACACTGAGCTCTTTCTTGCGTCCTCTCAGTATGGCGGTTAGCTCTGCCCCCCCAGAAAATTAACATTTTATACCCCACTGGGAGTGTAATTTCTTCTACTGGCTATGTTTACACAGCTTGGCCTAAAGGCCAAAAACTTTCAGAATAGGTGGGAATACCACAGGCTAAATCAACTATTTCAAATGCCAATATAAGGGTAATGGAAATATTTGTAAACCATTTAATACACTCCAGCAGATAAAGTGGATCATTGGGAACAAATTAGAGGGG
>CAJPDP010761511.1:0-13172 GCA_905336975.1 Bombina variegata variegata
GGATAGATTTATTATATGTCGGGCGGACATGATTCGCTGTAGAGAATCATGTCCGCCCGACATCGCTAAATGCCGACATTTCTGGTGAAATGCTTGTGCAATGCCGCACCCTGCAAATTTGCGGCAAATCGATCACTAGCAGGGGTGTCAATCATCCCGATCGGATCGGGATGATTACAGTCCGCCACCTCAGAGGTTGCGGACGAGTTAAGGAGCAGCGGTCTTACGACCGCTGCTTCTTAACTTAAGTTTCTGGTGAGCTGAAAACTTTGGGGGTAGATTGCAGCATCCGCTGCTTGGTAAATCTACCCCCTTGTTTGCTGAAACTGTTTTCCAATAGTCAAACTCTCCTACCACTTGTCTTATTTCGAGGAAGCAATTTCAGGCTAGTTACTGGAGTAGAAAAGGTTTAACACTTTTATTTTGTTAGTAAATTGTGCATTGTTTTGCAGTGCCTTATCTGATCACCTTTTCTGATGTATGTATGTGTCAAGGTTAGCCTTGATAATCAAAAGGGGGAAAATAAATAAGGAATGTAAATTGAAAAAGTTACCTTACTACACATAATTAAATGGTCACCAAAACCAAACTTTAATGGTTCAGATAACACATACAATTGTAAGAGATTTTAAATGTAGGAGTTTATGCTACTGTATATCAGCAAAATAGTTTGTGATTGGTTAGTAAAGATGTTCATTCGTTTTCATATGAATGCACATTCGTACCGAAAATTGGATTTTCATATAGTAAATGAAAACAAATATCCGAATGAATGTACCAGCAAAATTAAAAGAAAACTAAAAAAAATACTGTTGAAATTCATCATTATTTATTTATTTCCTTTAAATTACTTTTAACAGGTTAATAATTAACTTAACGCACTCTGGAGAGCATGCTAACCTGATCCCATTCTTACCAGGTAACTGGCCCCTCTAACAGGACACAAACTTTAGTGCAGCTCCTGGGAGGCGAACACCTAAGCTTCCTGTTACGATTGTGTTAGCGCACTCTCCAGAGTGCGTTAGGGTGAATATTGTAGGTGAACTTTTCACCTGTAACTTTGAAACATTTACATTTGTTTTAATAAAAACAAATGTAAATGTTTAATGAAAATGTTGTATTCTTTTCATTTTAAACTAAACAAGTAACGAATAGTGCAGTCAACGACTATTCAGGGGAAATTAATTTCCTCGAATATTTGTAACAAAATTTTCTTGGTTGCACATGTCTATTGGTTAACAAGAGTTCTTTTGTTCTGGCAGGGCAGGGAAATCAGTGAAAAGAAAAAACATAAAATATGCTCTTTAGACAAAATAAATCTGCATTATTCATTGCAACATTCTTCTCAGATATGAAGATACATTGTTATGCACTGGGGGCCAATCTCTGTAGGCACACATGAGTGAGCCTGCATCCGAAAGTTAGGAAATAGTGCTCATCAACCCCCTACTTGCGTGCCATTGGGCAGACAGGTTTGTGTGAGTGATCACTGTCCTTCCGGTAGATGAAAAATGCCAGCCTTAGGTGCCGAATTATCAAGCTTGATGCCCCTTGTTTCCGGTGAGCCTTCAGTATAAAGACCGCTGCTCCATAACTTGTCCACCTGCTCTGAGGCCGCGGACAGAAATGTTGGCTGATTGGCCACGAATCTGCAGGGGGCGGTATTGCACAAGCAGTTCTGGTGAACTGGTGGTGCAATGATAAATGCCGACAGCGTATGCTGTCGTCATTTATCAATGTGCGGTGGACAAGATACGCTAAATCGTATTATGTTTGCTCGCACTATGATAAAGTGGCCCCTTAATCACTCATTTTAAACTAGATCAATTGTTTTGGAAAAAATTTGTATGTGTGTGTCTGACTGTGACCAGTTTGAGATAAATGTTTAATAGTACTTGCCTGCAAATGAGTGCTAGATGTTTAGCTATAGTCTGCATGGACAAAAAAAATTGCTTTGGTTTAATTGTTTGTCATGAAAAAAATATTCTTTTGTTTTGTCCAATATTCTCTCCTGGGGTTGTTCAGAATTTGTTTATTAATGAAAGTCTGTCCTACATTTTCTCAGGGCAGCAGAAGAAAAGGTTACAGCAGTTTAAATAAAGTTAATGCAGTATTAGTACTACTGCTCCAAGCCATAAACAGCACATTTTTCTTTTTTTTTTAATGGGGGAGATTGGCCAAAAGTAAAACGTACATAATTATCACAGGAATCAACTGATTAGGACATTGCTGGATTTTTATTGAATAGTGTAAATTTTAACTGCGTGATTGTTTATTTTGTGCATGCAGTAATTCTTTGACAAATGCAAAAAATAAATAAAAAATAATAATAGTAGCAAAATGTGTTAATTTTAGGATTTATTTTATAATCCCTCTACATCTGTAGCCATGCTTCCTTGCAGAAATGAGGATTGGACCATTTCATTGATGAAAAGCAAATAAACACTTCCAGAACTGAAGAATATATTATAAAATCCTTGTTTTTTGTTTCCATTGTTAGATGTAGCATTACAGTCTCACACTGACAACCTTTTGCTTCTCTCTAAGATCTCCCTTGTAACCTTATTTTTCATTCTTTTTCTCATTTGTCTTTTTTTGTTTGACTGTCTCAACCAAAGTCAATCAGGAGAGCACAAACCCTTGATACAGGATATTAGAGACTAATGATGTGTGTAGCAGTGGTTAATAGATATATATATATAGATACATATAATCATATTATTGTACTTGACCTTTAATAAGTAATGTGTGCATGAAGGACTGATGCTTGTGAGGAAATGTAAATATAATAAATGGATATTAAGTAGACAGTGATGTATTTGGCTTAATAAGCACAGTTCATAAAATTTATCTCAATGTCTTTTACAATGAAAAATTCTCCCAGCATGTTTATTTATGGAGTTTTTAAATTAATTTATTTTGCAAGGATTAGATTGTACATTTTCTAATATAATTTACTATGGGCCAGATTACAAGTGGTGCATTATTTAATGTTCCTGCTCAAGAAGTAAGCTTTTTGAGCGCATCGGGTTGTGCTCGTATTACAAGTCAAAAGTAAACAGTTTTCGCTCGCACGCTAACCCAACGCACGTAAAAAGCTTACAATATCGTGCGTGTGATAACATATTCCCCCGTAGAAGTCAATGGAGAAAAAAAAAGCACAAAAAAGCAAAAAAAAATAAAGAAATCCTTTTCAGCCTTAATCCCTGGTGCTCGCTCTTCCTCATTTAAAATTCGCTTCTAATACAGACCAGCTTTCTTCATCAATCATATTGTGTAAAACAGGAGAAAAGCCTTTGCAGATTTATGAACTGCATCTTCCCCAGACAGCTTAAAGGGACAGTCTACTCAACAGTCTACTCAAAAATGTTATTAATTAAAAAGATAGATAATCCCTTTATTACCCATTCCCAAGTTTTGCACAGAAAACATGGCAATAATAATACACTTTTTACCTCTGTGATTATCTTGTATCTAAGCTTCTGCAGACTGCCCCCTTATCCCGATTCCATTTACAGACTTGCATTTAGCTAATCAGTGCTGACTCATCCGTAACTACACAGGAGTGAGCACAGTGTTATCTATATCACACACATTAACTAGCACTGTCTTTCTGTGAAAAGCTAATAAAATGCACTTAGATAAATGCAGATATTTAAAGTTTTAAAGGTTATAAATTATATTAATCTAACAATGTTGGTTGTGCAAAGCTGGGGAATGGGTAGTAAAGCCGTTATCTATCTTTTCAAACAATAACATTTTTGGAGTAGACTGTCCCTTTAACATTGTCAAAAGCATAACATTTCATGAAACCACTAAACCAGCCACTGCTTGCAACTAAAGGAAGGTACTTCTGCTGGATTTTGAGCGTTGTTCTTAAGATCTTTATATATTGCTAAGGCTTTCTCTTTAATTGTGAAAGAGCTTGTCCCTGACCTTTTCTTTGTTTGGTCTTAACAGTTGTTCCATTTCTTCTATTACTTTATATTTAGTTCTAACAGACTTTGTTGCACTCACTGCCGTTCCAGCAAGATAACTTTCTTTTATTTGTTCAGCATTATCTCTGTTTGTACGCAGTGTGGACTCCTTTAAGCCAGTTGCACTAACAATTTCACATGTTCTTTGATTTCTCTTATCCAAGTGCTTTATAATTTTAAGCTTCTCTTCAATAGTTAAACCTTTTCTTCTCACTAACATACTTGACACTATCATGCATATCAGTAGATGTTTTGGGGTATTTCTTTCTCCATGCTTCCTCATTTTACTTCCAACATACACCACCAACCAGGAAGAACTTCACCATTGTGTGCATGACTGAATTACCCCTCTGCATGCTACCCGCTTCTTTAGTTCTGGCCAAAAAAACACGGATGAACCAACGCGATTATCGCATTATAAGACCTTCTCCTATGTAATTATCGTGTATAAGCAAATTTGCATTACAAAAACACATGTATAATAGCATACTGCATATATAGAAATGTATATGTGTGTATTTATGTATGTATATATATATATTTATAAATATATATATATAAACATAAATATACATGATTACACATATATACATATGTATATATATATAAATAAATCACATATTTAGACATGTATATATTCCATTCAACATATACCATACACCTTTTAACCCTTAAAATTTAAGTAATATTTCTATGAATATTTTTTATTAGATAGTGTATATACGAGTGTATCACTTTATTTAAATGTATTTATGTTGTCTTTGGTGCAACTTTGTACATAGCCCTAACCCTTTACACGAGGACTTCAGTCGCCCAAATTTAGTTGTGTTTCAAATATGAGCGCAAGTTAACACTGGTGCATTATTACAATATCACGCCCGTCATAACAATAGCACACAACTTGTAATCTATCCCTTTTATGGTGTATGGCAGTTTTTGCTCAATATGCTTGAAAATAACGTGTCTTGAACCTTTTTTTATCCCCTCTCTTTCATGGGATATTGTTTTATAATTTTCTTTCCTTTGTTCTGTATAAATCTATCAAATAAAGAGCATGTAAAATGAACTTTTGGAGGAGCTTATTACCTCATATAAAAGGCTTTAAAATGCCCGGTATTAAAGGGGGCAGAGCCACGCTGTGCTGGAACATGGCAGCACACTAGAAGAGCTCCGGCATTGCCAAGGTTCTCAGTCAGGCTAAGAGACACAAGGAGCCCTCAGAAGTGCAATGGAGAAGTAACCTTATGACCCGCAGGATACCCACAACAATCTGAGCATAGTTGGAGGCATATCAGACCTGCGCGGAAGTCTATCTCCACAGACCGAGCCAAGGAGTTGCAAAGCCGCCATCCTACCCTGTACACACAGCAACCAGAGGTAAAAAGTAACAGCGGAGGAAAGACATACCCAATCCCGACCCTTGACGCTCCGTGGCATACCCTACCCGACCGCAGCATCAGATGTAAGCAGGGTGACAGGCAGATCCCACCAGCCACAGCATCACAATTTTTTTAAGACCGCAACAACGCCCAGATCGAGGTAGGGGACAGAGCTCTGTGGGACAGGCAGCCGTTGAGTGAAAGCTTGACACAGATAGCGGCGAGAACACCAGGGCTGGGTAAACAATTACTTGGTGAACAGTGATTACACTATACCACCACCGAAATTTTATAAAAACTGCCCACGTGGTCACAGAGACCTTATTCCATCAAGAACAAACTGGGGGACACGATCTCAGGAGCTGAGGGGATTATTAATAAACTACAGAACTAAAAAACAAAAGTATTTTCTACATAAAAGAGGAGACCTACAAAAAAGCACAAAAAACAATAAAATCACTCCAAAAAACTTTGGCAATAACCCTCCATTTATAAAAGGGTGTCACTATTTTGCCATAACTGTGATTAAACATTCAACACTGGGATAGCTGAGCCATTTTTCTGTTAACACCCTACACTCATTTAATTGATCCAAACTTGGCCAGGGTAATCCACAATCCGTATCCCCATCAAGAATGGTGGCAAGAAAAGGCCCCAAACACGAAAAAAAATACTAAACTCCAAATCAAGTGCCATCAAATACTAGATAATGTTTTCCCAGAACACAACCAATCCCCAGTTGCAACAGACACAGAATCACAAAGGGATGTCCCTGCTACACAACCGGATTTTTTTACACACCATTCAGTCTCAAATAGCTGTATTACCTTCCAAGTCTGACTTGGACTCCCTAAAATCTTTAATAAAAGAGGCAATAAGAGATCTTAAAAAAGACCTGAATGAGATGTGGTCCAGAATAGATTATTTGGAAGAGGGTCAAGACCACCTGAACAACCTGGTGAGTTAAAAGTTAAAATATACACCAAATCTAAATTCAAGATTCAATGATACAAACCCTTCAAGATAAAATAGAAGATTTGGACAACAGAGGAAGGAGGAATAATCTCAGAATACGAGGAATTCATGAAGATATCCCACAAGATCCGCTCAAATCCTATGTAAAAGATCTTATTCAGCACATATCTCCTTGCACTCCTCACTTCAACAGCAATGACATAGAATGTATACACAGAGCACTGAGACTGCTCCCAAAACCACCTGCACCCCCAAGGGATGTTATCCTGTGGTTCTTAAAATACATCATTAAGGAGGAAATCTGGCAAGCAGTCAGAACACGCCAATCAATATCGTTCCAAAGTCACAACATTCAGATCTACCAAGATCTTAGCCCACAATCCATTCAATGCAGGAAAGAAATCTGATTCCTCACAACTGCCTTACATGAGAACAACATCAGATATCGGTGGGGCTTCCCTATTAGCCTGATAATCAATCACAACGGTTCTCAATTCATTTATAAAAATGTCAGTGATCTGAACAACTTGGCTAAACTTCTGAACATTCCGCTTGAACCACCACCAGATAGCGTGACATCGCTACCACCTTTCAACCTTCTGGAGATCAAGCCAAACCCAAAGAACAGCACCCTCAATAGAGCACAATTCTATCAAAAAGGAGAAAGATTGAACTGCCAATACCACCTGATCCTCCTCTAGACTCATAATGGAACCTACTGGCTCACTTACTAAACACAAGATGGTAGGCTAATTATAAGCCAGTTCTGTACTTAGCTATGTATCTACTGTCTCTCTGGGACTAGGAACAGGTATATCATTTTAGATATCCCTTCCACATTGAACACGGAAGACAGGCAATTACCATACCATGCTCAGATATGGCCACATCTTTACCCACTAAGGTTTAATAGTTAATAGTTATGGCCCCATCTTAACCCACTAAGGTTTAATAGTTAACACAAATAAAGTTTATTATAACTATAGGAGATATTTAATCTGATGGTATACGGCCATAGCATAATAGCACTTTTCAGTTAATTTTATCCTACTTCATAGTTTCAAGTGCTCTCTCACTTTAATACTGATTGTTGTATGCACACTGAGATTACACCCCGGCAAGCCAACCCCCCAACCATGGTGTATAAAGGTAAAAATACACTTATTGTTTGTACTGTTTCAAGTTGTTATTTAATAGTTTACTGCTTTAATAGACTTACTGTTAATGTATTGCTCCACTCTCTGTCTCAGGTATTATTCACCCTATACATGAACGAACATCCATCTTCTACTTCTAAGTTTAAATGCAAAGCCGCCCGTTATCCTCAACATGTCTCCTGACCCATTAAATATTAACATCATCTCACACAATGTTAAAGGGCTCAATATCCCCCAAAAGGGATCTATAGTGATCAAGGAATATACAAAACGTAAAGGTAATATAATTTTACTTCAGGAAACCCATTTTAAAAGAGGTCACAAACCCACCCATTTCTTTAAGAAATTTGGTCAAACATACTTTGCCTCTAACTCTGTTAAACATAATGGTGCAGGCATCCTGTTTAATACATATTTACCATTTAAAACAATTTTGATTAATAAAGACAAAGAAGGGAGATATATCATAATTACTGGGGTCCGATTTAACAAAACAGTCACAATAGCTAATATATATGCACCAAAAAGTAACTCATTCAAATTTTTTAAACACATTTGTAACCTCCTCTTGGAAACAGCTAAAGGAAGTCTAATATTAGGAGGATACTTTAACTTAGCCTTGAACCCAGAGATTCACTGCTCTACAGGAACTTCTTCTGTCCCAAATAAGATCAATCAATAAAATCAAAACTAGTTAGCATCACAGTACATGACCTCTGGTGTATCCATCACCCAACCATGAAAGACTATACTTTTTTTTCATATCCACACCAGTTATATACTAGGATTGACTATATCCTAACAGATGTTACAAGTCTAGCACTAGTGCACAACACAACGATATTCCCAATTACTTGGTCAGACCACTCCTTAATTAGCTGCTCCCTCAAGTGTCCTTCTTCTCAAATATATGATAAAACCTGGAAGCTTGATGAAACGCTGCTTAAAGACCATTTGACTTATACAAAGATTACAAATTCCCTTGAGGAATATTTTAGATTAAACAACACCCCAGATGTAAATATCCAAAGCATATGGAATGCACACAAGTGCGTAATTAGAGGGGAACTAATAGCTTTGAAAGCAGCCAAAACCAAACAAACACAAATCTACCTGCAATCGTTGCTAGAAGACATCAATAAAATCCAAGAAATCCATAAACAATTCCCACAAAATTGCTCCCAGGATAGCTTAGAGCACAAAAGACAACAACTAAACCTATATCTAGGCGTGGAAGTTAAACATAGGGCATTATTTCTCCCAAAAAAATACTATGAAGGGGCTAACAAACAGGGGAAAACACTAGCTAGGCAACTCAAAAAGAGAACATATCAACGCTACATACTGAACATAACAGATAACATGGGTAAACAATGGTCCTCCTCCAAGGACATAGCGATCTCTTTCAAAACATATTATACCAACTTATATAATCTAAATCAAAATCCACATGGTTGCAATTTGAATGAAATACAGAAGTATCTATCTCAACTACATCTGCCCACACTTACTACTGAACAACGAAATGATCTAGAAACACCCTTTACGCTTGAAGAACTCCAAAAAGCTATTGCCTTCCTCCCCTCTGGGAAAGCATCAGGACCGGATGGGTTTGGGAAAATATATTATACTAAATTCAAAGATCTTCTATCCCCACACCTATTGGCCTACTTTCACAACATCAACGAAGAGGTACCCTTTCCTGTCCAGGCCCTACATGCCCATATAGTAATTATTCCTAAACCCAATAAATCCGCTGACCAAATAGCAAACTACAACCCAATCTCGTTGCTGAACACAGACGTTAAACTTTATGCAAAAATCATTGCAAACAGATTAAACTGAATAATCCCGCTTATTATCCACCAAGATCAGGTTGGATTTGTCCCCAACAGAGAGGAAAAGGACAACACAGTCCGCAATTTACACCTACTAGAGCATGCCAGAGTGTGGGGTATCCCCTCGGTCTAGCTCTCTATTGATGCCAAAAAGGCTTTTGACCGAGTGAGCTGGTCTTTCCTTAGAGCTACCCTACAATCTTTCGGAATAGGAGAAGTAATGTTACATAGGATTTTAGCGCTATACCAAAATCCCAGTGCCAGAATCTCCGTGAATGGCATCCTCTCTGATCCATTACAAATTACAAATGGAACTAGACAAGGGTGCCCTCTATCCCCTCTGCTATGTACGTGTATTATAGAAACACTCGCCTCAAAAGTCAGAACTAACCCCAATATTCTGGGCATAGTTTTGAAGGGAGAGGAATACAAACTGACAATGCTCACGGACGATATTCTCTTTACTCTAACAGACCCAGAAACAGCACTACCCCACTTATTACAAGAATTACACCTTTTCCATAATCTTTCTAACTTTTTTTTTTATATTTAATTTTTATTAGTTTTCAGTTATTGTACAAGAGAAAAAACAAAAGAAAACAAAATCAGTAAATAACTTACAAACTTAAAGGGCTGTGAATTAACTTACTATACATAAATTGCTGACTAATCTGTTATCATAATAGGCAATTGTCAAGCTTCTAAGTAATTACCTAGAACAATTAATTACTCCCCTAAATCCTATCTGGATAATGATAATTTTTTAATAATATCTTGGGATAATAAGTTGTGCAGAATATCTTTCTACTACAAAGTATTAACCTAAAAATAAATTACAGCAATAGAGCTAAAAAGTAAGGACAAATTAAGGGTAAGTGTTGTTTACAAGCAGGAGCTTTTTAACCCAGTTTAGAGGGTACCTTGCTCATTACAGAGATTACCCTTACTCAGGACTTTAAAGGCTTTAAGATTTTTGTACTAAATGTAGCGACTCTGGTCGTATGGACTATACTTTAGGCCTATTGTTATTAATACAGTTTTTTATGAATCAAACCACAAGAAAGAGATAAAATAAAAAGGGGAAGGTTACCTTACCAAATACCCAATACTACTATTTCTGTATTCCTGAAAGGAAAAATTAAATGATCTATTTCTCTAGGGGGAAACATCTTTATGAAATTTGACCATTTTTTGAAAAAGAAAATAATCTCCTGGTCGGAGTTCATATCTGTGGCCAACAGCTCAATAATACACTGCTTTTTAGGGTAATTTTTGATTTCTGGTATAGTGGGAACAAAGATAACATTCCATCTCTTCAAAATTAAGTTTCTAGATGCTAGTATTACTAAGCTTGTTATTACGATTTCAGTAGATTTTTTATATTCTTATCCAGTAAGAAAATTATTTCATTTAAGGAGAGTGCAGTAGAGGTAATGTTAAGTTTATTAGATAGCCAAAATTCTACTTTTTTCCAAAATTGAAAGATTTTCGGACATGACCAAACTATATGGATTAAATTTGCAACAGGTAAGTTACATTTTGGACATTTATTAAAATTCCTGTTATGCCATTTGTATCCTTTTTCTGGGGTATAATAGGTCTGGTATATTAGTTTGAGATGGGACTCTCTTCAAGTCACAGAGAGTGTAGCACGATGGAGCAAAGACAAAGATCGATTTACACGTTCAATGTAGTTAGTAGTTACAGGAATAAAATTTGCCCATTTTGAGCTATATTTGATACGTTCAGCTCTCCCGTTCGAGAGACAAGATAATCGTACCAAGTAGAAATAGATAAATGTCCCATTTTGGCCAACACTGGCTGGTGGTCAAGCTTGCCCCATGACCAATTCCATAAAAATGTGTTGACTAATTGGGATGCATAGTGCCTGGCCTGAAGAAATTGCGATTTAACAGGTTAAATTCCTGTTTTAATTCTTCAAATGATTTAATGTTTTGTGCTGTTTGATTCAGAAGTTGTGACACAAAGTAAAGGCCTTTCTTGCGCCAGTCATGTAGCACTGAGGATTGTGTACCCTCTTGATATTCCGGGTTACCCAAAAAGGTCTTGAATTTAAGTATATTCATATTAGTCTTTGCCAAAATCCCAAATTTTTTCCAGGCCTGGATTACAGTGTATATTGTTTTATATTGTTTCACATTTTTAGGAATTAAGTTAAGAGGAGAGTGGTTTAGAGAGATCGGAGAAAATGGATGAATCACGTTAGATTCTAAGGTGTTATCTGTAAAATAATCTAGATCTATAATCCAGTCTGTAACAATACGACCAAGAAAAAAGAAAAACCAAATTATAAATGAACAGGTTGGGAAGGGCAAAGCCTGCTAAATGTTTTGGTAGAAATAACTTTTGGATAGATATTCTAGGCCTCTTATTCTGCCAGATAAACTGACGGATTGTGATTTTTAGATTTTTAATATCCTTATTTTTAAGAAGGAAAGGAAGATTTTGTAGAATATACAATATTTTGGGCAAGAGCACCATCTTAAATAGGGCAATACGACCCAAAATGGATAAGAGAAGATTTTGCCATCTCTTCATATATGTTTTAATTTGATAGAAAATTTTAGGAATATTCAGAGAATACCAGTTTTGAGGATCAGAAGATGTATTTACCCCAAGATATCTAAAAGAATTTGTAACTATCTTAAAAGGAATCTCAAATTGGGAATCTTTATATTTTTTGAACCAAAGTAGTTCTGATTTCGTGGTATTAATTTTGTAGCCCGAGAATTGGCTAAATAGTTCAATTATCCCCATAGGTTTTGGAATATTTTGCTGAGGTATTAGACAATATATTATTATTATTATATGGCTAGATTATGAGTTTTGTGGTAAGATCGGCTCTGTGCTAACTTGCAAGTTATTGCCACTGCTCACCTTCCTACAGCACTGCTATTACAGGTTTTCATAAACCCGGCGTTAGCAGGCAATATTGCAGCGCTGAGCAAAATTGAGTTCCATACTGCACACAAATACCAGCGCTGCTTTGAGCTGGTTTTACATGCTCGTGCACGATTTCCCCATAGACATCAATGGGGAGAGCCGACTAAAAAATAGCCTAACACCTGCAATAATGGAGCGTAAAGCTCCGTAACACTGCCCCATTGATTCCTAAGGGGAAACAAAAGTTTTGTTTACACCTAACACCCTAACATAAACCCCGAGTCTAAACACCCCTAATCTGCTGCCCCTGACATCGCTGACAACTACATTATACTTATTAACCCCTAATATGACGCCCCCAATGTCGTTGCAACCTACATTACACTTATTAACACCTAATCTGCCGCCCCCGACACCGCCGCCACCAACCTACACTTATTAACCCCTAATCTGCCACCCCCAAAGTCGCCGCCACCTACCTACACTTATTAACCCCTAATCTGCCGCCCCAACATCGCTGTCACCTACCTACACTTATTAACCCCTAATCTGCCGCCCCTAACATCGTCACCACCTACATTACACTTATTAACCCATAATCTGCTGCCCCCAACGTCGCCGCCACTATACTAAAGGTATTAACCTCAAAACCTAACCCTAAGTCTAACCCTAACACCCACTAACTTTAATATAATTAAAATAAATGTAAATAAAAATTACTATTATTAACTAAATAATTTCTATTTAAAACTAAATACTTACCTGTAAAATAAAACCTAGGCTAGCTACAATATAACTAACAGTTACATTGTATCTAGTTTAGGGTTTATTTTTATTTTACAGGCAAGTTTGTATTTATTTTAACTAGGTAGAATAGTTACTAAATAGTTATTAACTATTTAATAACTACCTAGCTAAAATAAATAAAAATATAACTGTAAA